>NWSH02000006.1:10350550-10366648 GCA_002382865.2 Heliothis virescens | reverse complement strand
AACATGAAAAAACCATTTTATATTTGAATTTCCCGCTTCTAGTGGTCGAATGCACCTTAATGGAAAATGTTTCCTTGATCAACATAATATGAGTTTTTTGAGCCAGGTTTTATTTTTGATACAAAATAGTATCACACTATACAAGGCTGAGTCATCTCGACCTCTTCTTAAAACAGCTGGTTTGTATTCCGTAGACATGATTGCAGGTCAAAAGTACAAAGTCTGGCTAAACAAGTCATTATTCTATGCGTTATCCTTGTAGTCATAACTTTATAGGTAGGATGTAACTGCCACAAAGTAAATTGAAATGGAATAATCAAAATGCGTTGCTGTTCAAAGTTCAACTTTTTTTCTCGGAGTTATTAGCTCATTACTCAGATTATTCGTAACAAAGGTATCAGTTATAATTTGTCATGTTTGGTAAACTTTGTACTTTCCACTTTTGTTGTAATTATATTTAATAAAGAATATAAAGAAACTTTGTTTTTTATGAATCATCGTTGGTACAAAATGGCTGTGGAGCTGTGGCCTTGTCGCAACATTGAAGACTGATGAAAGAAAAATTTCATTAATTCTAGAGAAACCGTCTAGCTCACAAATTGCAATACTCTCAAGTAAAACTAAGCTTTTCTTTTGTTTCGAAAATTAATTGAAAACGGTGGTGGTCTAATGGTTAGAGAACCAGCCGTGTCCGAGTTCGATTCTAGGTCAAGCAAGTTCCAATGCAATATTTCGAAGTTGTATTTTCTAATTATATTTTGGACACCAATGGCTGATTAAAAGTGAAGGAAAACATCTCGTGGAAACCTGGAGTAAAGTACCTATACACGTGCACCCCGCTTATCATGTAGAAAGTAACTATTTTATATTTGCTTAGCAATAATCTAGACTATGCACAAAAATAGAATAATCAATCAATATATCGGAATAGGTATATTAAGCCTTTATCTCTAACATTAAGAGATTAGGTGCAAAAGTCGACATACCAAGTATTAAATGAAACCATCGAGATAAGATATTCGATGCCTGGTAGTAATTTCGTAATGAAGAACATTTGTGTTAAACATTAAATTCCCTGCCATAAACTTTATTGAACAAAATGCTCACTTTTCAGTAAACATTAGACCTCTTTAATTTTCTTCAAGTATTAAGTCATTGCAGCAGGCGTTAATTTTATGTGACTTCAAAAAAAGAAGGAGGTTCTCGATTCAACCGCGTTATATATGTTACAGTTATAACCCGTTTTTAGATAGAACGCGTTTTCCCTAGTTAGAACAAGTTTTTACTAAATGCTTTTGTTACAACTAGAAATAACTAATACTCAAAATTTAATATCAGTTAAAACTAGTTCTTAATAGACAACACGCGTTTGTCCTAAGCGAGTCAGTCAAAACTGTTCTCAGAGTTCATGGTACCTTATTCTTAATCAATGTTCCATCATGCAGCAGGCATGATTTCTGTTACGAATCGCTGTAAATCCGACTCCACGTAGACTTGTCTGCCCTACCCCTAGAGTGTTTTTCAAAATCGCGTAGGCGCGGAGGGACGAGGCGGCCCGCGAGTTAAGGAGCAGGTGGTTGTAACACTCGCCACCGCGGCTGAGGCTGGCCGGCTCAGCCGGCCAGCAAGCCGAAGCTGCGGTGGTGAGCGTTAAACCTATCTGCGACGATAAACTCGCGAGGCACCGCCGGAGCCCCGCAGCGCCGGAGCCGTGACAGTAATTATGCCTGCTGCATGATGGAACATTGATTAAGAATAAGGTACGATGAACAGTTTTAAAACTAGTTTTAACTGATATTAAATTTTGAGTATTAGTTATTTCTAGTTGTAACAAAGGCAGTTAGTAAAAACTAGTTCTAACTAGGGAAAACGCGTTCTATCTTAAAACGGGTTGTAACTGTAACATATACATATTTATTTTTAATTACTACAATGTAATTTTAAAAACAGAATACTTATTTCCATTCCAGCCAGATATCAGACCTGCTGGGCATACAATGGGCTCCCATGAACATCCCCATGTCGCGTCGCCTGCAGACCCTGGCTGCGTTCGTCTGGATCTATCTCATACTGTTCGGAGAAGCTCTGTCGATATACCTGTTCATACAGCTGGTGTACTCCAGGTTCTGGTGGGCAGGTATACTCTATGGGATCTGGATGTTGAATGATATTGACATCTGCAGTCGGGGTGGACGAGTGTAAGTAAATGATTACTAGTATTTAGTTTTTTTCCAAATTCGTTTCTTTAATAGCCAAATATCTAATTTATTCTTTACCTGTAGGCGACCAAAATTGGCGATCAGTGATATTGTTGTTACATAAATTAAGAATGATCTAAGTTGAGCTAAAGATCTTTNAAATGATATTGATATCTGCAGTCGGGGTGGACGAGTGTAAGTAAATGATTACTGGTATTTAGTTTTTTTTCCAAATTCGTTTCTTTTAATAGCCAAATATCTAATTTATTTTTTACCTGTAGGCGACCTTAATTGGCGATCAGTGCTATTGTTGTTACATAAATTAAGAATGATCTAAGTTGAGCTAAAGATCTTTTTTTAAATTTTATCACACGACGCTAATAACTACCTTAATTTTAATGAATTAACTTAAAAAAATAATTAACTTAATTGTAACCCTTGCTCAGAGCCATTACAACTTTTTTATTGAAGGATACTACTAACAATACTTTTTACTTCATTGCAGGTCACAGTGGGTGCGAAACTGGACATGGTGGCGCTACCTCTGCGACTACTTCCCCATCACCCTCGTAAAGACAGTCGATCTCGATCCTTCCAAGAACTACATGTTCGCCATCTTTCCTCACGGCGTCATATCTTTGGGGGCCTTCGGTAGCTTTTGCACCAACGCTACCAACTTCTACAAGTTATTCCCTGGCATGTCTTGCCATCTTATTACCTTGGGAGGTCATTTCTTGGTTCCCTTCTTCAGAGATTTGGCTCTAGCTATCGGTATGTGTTCGTCTTCAGAACAGAGTCTACTGCATTTGCTTGATCAGAAGAAATATGAAGGCAATGCCGTTTGTATGATCATTGGAGGCGCTGCTGAAGCCTTAGATGCTCATCCTAAAGAGTATAAAGTGATTCTGAGCAGGAGGAAGGGATTTATTCGTGTTGCTATGAAGTCTGGGTAAGACTTTTTTTTGTTATGCATATAGCTCTGAGGCAAGTCTCTGTGATCACATTGCCCCCTGCGTCAGTTTTCCAACAACTTTCTAAAAGGTTAACTTTGCTTAATTACAACCACAATCTAATTGGGTGCAGCCGATAGGAAATTACTTATTTGCGTATTCATTTCGGTGATTTTTAAACCTTTTGGACTGTACTGTAGTACCTACCTAAACCAATCTTCCAATATTTTTGTGTAAATACTATACTTTGCAACTTTCACTTTCCAGAGCATCTCTGGTGCCAGTATTCTCATTCGGCGAGACGGACCTTTTCCACCCGCCGAACAACCCTGAGAACAGTCTACTGCGCCGCTTCCAGGAGAAGGTGCGCCAGCTCACCGGCATCTCGCCCATGTTCCCCATGGGCAGGGGCATGTTCCAGTACTCTTATGGTGTACTGCCTATCAGGTCGCCTGTTACTACTGTTGGTGAGTTTCATAACCTATGTTGTAATGGCGAGATTTCACCAAAAGTTTGCCACTGCTTACCTACATGTGTTTGGGTACAAAGGTTGCCTCTTCACGGATTTTGGAAATGTTCGGAAACAAATTGTTACTGTTTGCTAGAGAGAGTAGACTACAAAAATAGTGTGCATCAAAGTGGCGCATTCTGGTGAGATCTCGCCTTGTATGTTATGTATCATTGAAGTGTAAAGGAGGCATATTTATTTAGGTAGGTCCTACTCCTTTAGGCATCATGACGCCTATCTAGTCGATATAGGTGCTTAAGTTGGTTCTGGCACATGGAAACATTTTTTAACTTGTCTGATCTGAAGATAACTCCCTTCTTTAAGCAATAGTTTTATAAATTCGGAGTTATAAAAATTTATTATTCGTGGGTTGGAGATTAACTGGTACCTACAGGATTATTTAATGGCTTGCATCTAAAGAAAATCGGTACAATCATGAACCTAACTAATTAAATCTTCAATTAATTTTCAGTTGGTGCCCCAATGGAAGTAAAAAGGAACTTGGAGCCAACAAACGAAGAAATAGATGCTGTCCACGCCGAGTTCACGAAGCGCCTTCAGACCCTCTTCGAAACTGAGAAGGTTAAGTACTTGAAGTACCATGAGGAAGCTAAACTAGTCATCACGTAATTCACACTGTTATATGTAAGCGTAAAAGTTTGCGAGTGTGTGTGAGTATGTTACTTCCTCTAAAGTTGCCATTAATATAGCTAGTACATCAGAATTACATACATATACATTATACATAGACTACTTTTATCCGGGTGCAGTAGTTCCCTCTATAATGTTAAAAAATGCTCAACTTTTTAAACAGTTTTTATTCAATGTTAGTGAGCAGGCATCTGACTTTACGTGACATTTCCAAATATTGTGTTAAAATTGCGTTAAACTATGGTCGTTCAATTATTAATTTATCTGGTCTAGACGAGATTTTAGAGTTTTTTGTGGATAGTGTAAACTGTCTAATCAATCAATTTAGCTGAACCAAAAGAAACGTCTTGAAAAATAAGTAATGCTTATAAAATTTCAATTATTTTCCACAGTAATGACTCGTTATTTCATTGTTCTCTGGAATCGATCAAAATATAATTTATCAGATATGAGTATGAATCTTCCATCTTCATTCCTATGATCATTTATTTTATTTGGCAATCACATATTTAATTTAATTATTAAGAAGTACATCAGTTAATTTAGTAGAAATACTATTTACTTTATTAAATAGACTGATTGATATAATAATATGAATTAGTTATAAGTTTGTTATAATTAAGCGGGTAGATCAATAAAGATTTTTATATGTTATCAAATGAGTTTCCATTTAATAAGTGGACTTGGCTGTAGATTGCAGAAATATACTTCCCTGTAGGTATTGTTGGTTAACGGCTGTTCCCAATAACCTATCTATCTCTGGATTTGCTTACTAGAGATAAAATTTTGACATTTGTCCCATACAAGTAATGTTAAATTCCTATCTCTAGTAAGCAAATCCAGGGATGGACAGAATATTGAATTCCGCAGTAAGAAGGGTATCTACAGATAGATGCTCAATTCCAAATGAATAAAACCAATATTATTTTACTATTTTTATTTATTTTATATATTTACATTTTATATACAACGTTAACATTAACGAATGCGCATGTCTTAGCGCACGACTCATTTGAGCATATTTTTTTAATTACTCAGCTATGAACACACAAAAATACGACAATAACGACACCAAACACACACATTTTACTTGATTCGTACAACAGATTGGTTGAATTGCACAAAAGTTTCGTTGAGTTGCACAAAAGTTTGGTTGAATTAAACACAAGATTGGGTGAATTGCACAAAAAATTGGGTGAATCTCACAATTTGTGTGTTGTTGACGTCATTAAGCTTGGTATCGTCCAAACACACTTGTTGTGACATTTATGCGTTCATAGCGAAAATAGTCCTTACGTTTCATGAATGAAGGTATCATTATAATTATACACAATAATATACAATACGAGCGGGAATGATACAGAGTATATCGGGCATGTTACTACGTTACTTTATGATACATTGATGATGGTGCAGTAGGAATAGAAAACAGTTAAAAAGAAAACCATATAAAAGAATATTCATTGTAAAAATATGGCCCGGATATAATATGTGATGACAATAGCTACATTATTAATAAGAGTTCATTGAAGCTAAGATATGAGCAGTAAAATATATGAAGTAGTGTGGCGAAAGAGAAAGAAGAAATGTGAAAAATAATATCGATACACTCGTAGGTTGTAACTACACAATCATCAAAGATTTTACAGTAAATATAAAATGTCTAAACATCGATGAAACTATGGCACAACAATAAAATAGAAAATGTAAGTAATAAATAAACTAAATGAAGTATCGTAGTATCATGCGGGCGTCAGTCCAGCTCCCGCCCATTGGACAGTCACTCGAAAAAAATGAGCTCTAAAACAAAATCACCGACTGAACAACTATAAAATTTTCATTGTTACATAAACTTTGAACACCAATTTACGAGGCAGTTTGAACACACGACGACGTTTTATCACCGAATTATTTTTAACGACAACTTAGCTACACTCAAGTCTTAATAAAATTTCCAAAAATAATGTACGATTTTTAATGAACAGTGAACATTGTTCGAGAGCTCAGAAAACTCAAACACAAACTTAACAAAGGCTCAACGAAACCTAAAAGGCTAAAGACATTAAGTAACAAGAAGACATTATCGGTGAAATTCATTGTATCATAAACACGGATTGGATAATGGAAAACGGTACATCTCACACAATATCCATTCAGATTTCTACCGAGAATACAGTCTTAACGAAACGGTCGTACTTCAAAATGCCTTTGAACAAGAAAATGAAGGTCACCACCAAACCGATCATGTAAAAAAAACTTTATTCTGTTTCTATCCAGTGTTTTCGTCGTCCACTAAAAATGTCTATAAAAGTTTGATCCCAAGAACGTAAACGTCTAAGCTGATCCTTAGTCCATGTTTGGAGAGTGTATCGGTGGATCGTCAAGGACTAAAGTGATCATGTGTCGTAGGTTGGATTGAGGCTCGAGGCCTGAAAGTCACAATAGATTAAGACTAGTTCAGCTCACGCTTGCTTCGGGTGCGGCGCGGGGGCGGGCGGCGCCGGCTTGAAGCACTGCAGCAGGAACGCCGTGTACATCACGAACGCTATTGACAGCGCTATCAGAGCGTACATGAAGATGTTCAGCTCTGGCTGTCGGAATCTGTTCTTTCGGAGCCACTCGAGCACTTCGTCTTCGGACATGAGGTCTCCTGAAAATAAAATTATCAGAATCAAAATGGCTCCAGTGATTTAGGTATTAAAGGAACTCGAAGGAATTTTGGGTATTTCGCAGGTAGGGTTTTTGAAAATTTTGTCGTTCTAAGACCTCAACCTCTAAGTTATGTGGTCTTACCTCTGTATATACTAGGGAATCTCTTCCTGAAGTACACGATAGCCGGCAGCTTGGTGACTCCCCACTTGCGAGCGTACCGCGGGTCCTGCATCTTCACAAACGTAATGTCCAAGTTGTCAGTTTCGCTGTCAATGTTCTCCAATTTGTCTAATACCGCACGGCTTTCTGCTGATTTCTCATCTAAAATCATCAATAACAGTTGAAGATTGATAGAATCTGTTATTTGTTTTTTGGCAAGTTTTAAAGGATGCTGAAATTTCATTGGTTGATAATGAAAAATTTTCTGTTACTTACAGAAATAAACAGCCAAGAATTCGTTCTCCTCCAACAATTTGTCCAACATCTTACGGTTAACCTCCTCAATTTCGTTTTTGATCTCAAAGACGTCCTGAGATGTCAACCATTGCAAGATCCTGTCCACTTGATGGAGATCACCGTCGTATAACATCGGGATTTGCTTACGGAAATATACTAAAGAAGGTATGTTGACGATGTTGTAGGTAGCAGCGGCTTCAGCACTAGCGATTTTGACAAAATCAATACCAAATTGATCAACTTCGCCGTCTATTTGTTCAAGAGATTCCAGAATTTCTTCACATTCTGCACAGTCTTCATCGTCATCTACAGCAAAAATTTAAGTATAATGGCCATATTTTTTACCATCTGTTTAATTCATGTCACTAACTTCATACTTACAGAAGAAGACAACCAACAGATGCGATTCGTAAAGCAATCTCTCCAACATTCTATCGTTTACAGACTCGATTTCATCAGCCAATTCCCTGTTGTCGTCATCAATGAGCCACTCTAGTATAGACTCTTCATTTTGTAAATCACCTTCAAATAGAAGAGGATTTCCGTTCCTAAAAATATATTATAATATTAACATAAAAGTATTCTTAAGACAAATTCTTTTGCTTCATTATCAATAAGAGTTTTTATTTACCTGAAATATACCATAGCTGGGAAAGTCTTGATTGAATATCTTTTGGCAAGTTGTGGGTCTTGAATCTTGACCATGTGGATACCGTAGACATCGCATTCATCGTCAATACTCTCCAGTCCTTCTAGAATATGGTCGCATATGTGGCAGTTCAGCTTGTCTGGTGAAATAAAAGGTTCGATGTTAGTACTGATTTCCAATAGCAAAAACCACTTTTCATAAATGTGAAAATACTTACAGAAGTATACAGCTAAATACTGTGTTTCCTCGACCATTTTCTCTAACATTACTCTCGTAATAAGTTCGATACGATCTTCGGTTTTCTGAGTAATCAACCACTGTAAAACTTCCTCTTCTTCAGCCAGAGATCCCTCATACACATTCGGTACATTATTCTCAAAGTACACTAGTACTGGGAAATCTGTTACTCCGTAAGATTCAGCAATCGAATAGTCCTGAGTCTTAACAAATTTGATTTCATGTCTGTCGCAGTCATCATCAATATTCTCCAATTCTTCCAATATTCCGGCGCATTGTTCGCAGTCGAGACTATCTGTAACATCCCGATCTGATGCCAATTAAAGTGTAATACCATTTTGTGAGCAAACCTCATTGGATGGACAAACTGTATCGTACTATGGGTAGTTTACTGTGCGGCTACAAAAACCAAACCAAAATCTTGATCGGAATGCTTGTGGAACACAATTTAGAGGCGAACGTGGACGGAACAATTCACAGACTTGGCATACGTAGGAACGGGGACTAATCTACTTACTTATCAGACCTTAACTACCTATACTAGTGCAGTCATGCTACATGCAGCAAAAGTAATGGCTACAAGACAGTCAATAGAAAAGTTTGCGATTGCAAGGGAACGAGTTGCCAATGGACATGGTTCTAAGGAGATAAGAGTACCCTCTGGATCTTGTCCCTCATCCTCCTCGTGTTCTACAACTTTCTTTTTCGATGCCTTTTTCTGTAGTTTCGAATTGCATATTTCACATAACGTTTTGTTCCCTAATAAAAAGCAAGATATATTAATAAAAAGATACACAACAATGTTAATTTTATGTACAATATCTGCTGCATTTTCTTCTTTATCTTCTTCGTTCTTCTTAAACAATAAGTAATGTATTAGAGTGTGAATGCATTGTATCTCAAAGTATAAAATTAGTTGTGTAAATGTGTGTGAAGTATAGAAGTGTATGGTTCCCATCCAGGCATGCAACTTACAGAAGTAAACAGCNCTACTTTCTTTTTCGATGCCTTTTTCTGTAGTTTCAAATTGCATATTTCACATAACGTTTTGTTCCCTAATAAAAAGCAAGATAGATTAATAAAAAGATACACAACAATGTTAATTTTATGTACAATATCTGCTGCGTTTTCTTCTTTATCTTCTTCTTTCTTCTTAAACAATAAGTAATGTATTAGAGTGTGAATGCATTGTATCTCAAAGTATAAAATTAGTTGTGTAAATGTGTGTGAAGTATAGAAGTGTATGGTTCCCATCCAGGCATGCAACTTACAGAAGTAAACAGCTAGTGATCCGGATTCTTCAATCAAATCTAGGAGATCTTGACCTTCAAGGGCCTCTATGACATCACCAGCTGGGTTTTTCTGTGTTAATAACCAACTGAGAAGTTGTTGTTCATCATATAAGTCTCCTGCAAAATGAACATGGCTTTAATCACAATCCTGTCTTATGATAAAAATTTCATGAATCCAGTGTCAGCCGACTAACTTTAAATCTATGAAATTATAATTACCAGCATAAATAACAGGATCTTTAGAGCCCATCTTGAAGAACAACACAGCAGGCAGAGCAAACACGCCAAACTCCTTAGCCATCTGCCTATCGTCGATCTTCACGAAGTTGATACCAGAGTCGTCAGCATCGTCATCTATGTGCTCAATCTCTGCCAGNAAGTGATCCAGATTCTTCGATCAAGTCTAGGAGATCTTGACCTTCAAGGGCCTCTATCACATCACCAGCTGGATTTTTCTGGGTTAATAACCAACTGAGAAGTTGTTGTTCATCATATAAGTCTCCTGCAAAATTAACAGGGCTATAATGACAATCCTGTCTTATGCAAAAAATCCATGAATCCAGTGTCAGCCGATACTAATTTTAAAACTATGAAATTATCATTACCAGCATAAATAACAGGATCTTTAGAGCCCATCTTGAAGAACAACACAGCAGGCAGAGCAAACACTCCAAACTCCTTGGCCATCTGCCTATCGTCGATCTTCACGAAGTTGATACCAGAGTCGTCAGCATCGTCATCTATGTGCTCAATCTCTGCCAGCACTTTAGGGCACTGTTTGCAGTCATTACTGTCTAAAACATGTGTTATGTGCAATACAATTGGATTTGTAAGTATCAGTTTTTAAAAGAACATTCTAGACTAGGCATCATATAAATTCAGCTTTGATTGAAAAGTATCTCCAATTTAGGTATTAAAGAGAAAAACTCACAAAAGAATACCGCTACGTAATCCGATGTTTGTCTGATCTTCTGAAACATTTTTCTGTTGACTTTCTCAATGTGATCTGTCAATTCCATATTCTCAGGGTTGGTCAACCAGTCTAATATTTCCTCTTCATCATCGATATCTCCATCGTAGTTTATGGCTTTAGTTTTCCTAAAGTATGTGATTCCTGGTGGGTTGCGGAATCCATATTTCTTGGCCATTAACCTATCGTGACATTTAACTANCCATTCTAGACTAGGCATAATATAAAATCTGCTTTTATTAAAAAAATATCTCCAATTTAGACATTAAAGAGAAAAACTCACAAAAGAATACCGCAACGTAATCCGATGTCTGTCTGATCTTCTGGAACATTTTTCTGTTGACTTTCTCAATGTGATCTGTCAATTCCATATTCTCAGGGTTGGTCAACCAATCTAATATTTCCTCTTCATCATCGATATCTCCATCGTAGTTTATGGCTTTAGTTTTCCTAAAGTATGTGATTCCTGGTGGGTTGCGGAATCCATATTTCTTGGCCATTAACCTATCGTGACATTTAACTATTTTGATTCCATATTCTGCTGCTTCGTCGTCAATTAGTTCCACATGTCGAAGTACTTTTGGACTATTTGGATCTTNACATTCTAGACTAGGCATCATATAAATTCAGCTTTGATTGAAAAGTATCTCCAATTTAGGTATTAAAGAGAAAAACTCACAAAAGAATACCGCTACGTAATCCGATGTTTGTCTGATCTTCTGAAACATTTTTCTGTTGACTTTCTCAATGTGATCTGTCAATTCCATATTCTCAGGGTTGGTCAACCAGTCTAATATCTCCTCTTCATCATCGATATCACCATCATAGTTTATAGCTTTAGTTTTTCTAAAGTATGTGATTCCTGGTGGGTTGCGGAATCCATACTTCTTGGCCATTAACCTATCGTGACATTTAACTATTTTGATTCCGTATTCTGCTGCTTCGTCGTCAATTAGTTCCACATGTCGAAGTACTTTTGGACTATTTGGATCTTCTTCTTTGTCTGAAATGTAATGTTCATTTGAATGCTATCTATCTAGGTCTTGGCAACTTTATTCTGTGTTTAGTGATATATGGTAGTAGGTACTTACAGAAAACAACAGCCAGAAATTCCTTAGTCTCGATATACTTGAACAGTTTGTCTCTATCAATTTCCTCTATACTTTCGTCTTCCTTCTGCTTGACCATCCAATCCAACACCTCAGATTCGTCCAATAGGTCCCCTAAAATAGTTTTAAGTTTTACTTCACGCTGAAAACCCTATGAACTAATTAAATGTTTTAAAGAAACCACATCCATTTCATTTTTGGGAAACTCACCAGTAAAGTCCAATAATTGGCATGCGCGGATACAACTACGGCAATACCATGCTGACATCATTCGTGTGTGAAATGAGTAATGACAGTTTTGGTTTATTAGAAAAAATGTATTTATTTAACAAAAAAGTAGTTTCAGCGCCGACTCAACAATTCAACGTAACAAATAAATAAATTAAACATTCATGCGAATTTTCTGCCAAACTATACAACTTACATATCGACATATTGTCATACAACGCCAGCACTGTTCGACCGGAAGGCTTTAGACGACTCTAGCCACAACATTTATCTTCAACGAAAGCAATGGTTAACAGAACCTACCAACCTATGCAAGGCAGTGATCGACTCGTGACAGAAATCGTCCAATGCGGTCCGATCCCTATTGGTTACTGAACAACATGATAAATGAGTATAATTATTGCACTGATATCCGGCACTGCGCTTACGAAAATTAATAATCAAGTAATTCATTAGTTTAATGTTGATACAAAATTAAGAACTATAGTTTTTATGTCTATAAGTAATAAAAGTAATATTTTTATCAAATGTAGCATTACAAAATAATGAGATTCCATGAAGACTAGAAAACTATATGAACATGAAATCCTTACAACATTATAAGTCTTTCAAGATGTCACGGCAAAATACAATGAGAAATGCCTTGCGTAGTTATTGTTACGTCTCGATTAACATTTAATTTCTAAATATTGGAATCAATTTACAATGAAATATAACGATTTGTACACCTGCTTACAATGTCTCTAGACATCCCAATATTTAGTCCGCACATGATCTCGAATTGACAGTAAAGCACATTTGGTAGGATGTAGTACAAGTGTGGCGGTATCCGCACCGGCAGGTAGTGCTGTGCGGATACGCCCTGTGCAACGTGTTACGACATACAACCCTGTTAGGTGCTAGCAGGGATCAAGGGACACGAGGTTATTCAAAAGCTAGCAATGTTAATAGCCATGACAGAGATGCAACGTTAGACAATCTATTAGCAAGGTGGATCAGAATCTGAGGGCCAGTAACGATAACATTCGTGTCCACTTGATGCCTTGCACCCGCTACTTGCGCTCATATCCGAGGATATCAGAGCAAGATACTTCTAACATTAACATAATTTACCACCACCAAATATTATTGTCAGACTCGATTAAACCTTTTTTCCCTTTGGTCGGTTTGTCTGGCTTGGCGAGGGCCTTGTTTTTGCCCTTGGCCGGCTTCTCGGGTTTCTGTGGCGGCTGCTTGTCGAGTTTCTTCGGCACCTTGGTCGGCGTGGCCTTCGCTACTTTGGTCGGACTCTGAACTTTAGTGGGACAGCACTGGTAGGGTTCGTAAGTCATTTTTGGGACGGCCGGTTTCGCCCCCAATCCAATGTAGAAACAGCGATCGCCTGCAGTCAGTAAAAATCTCGTTTACAACCCGTATATATACGGTAATACAATAAACGGTTAACTGCGTTAATACTGTGCAATTGTAAACGTTGCGCCGATAGTAAAGCGCTATTTCTAATGATAATGTTAGTAAGTATAAGATTTGAAAACATTTATTGGTCATTAAGCGGTCGCGAATGACTGCAGGCGATAGCTAGAGAGAGGATCCCATGCGGGCACGTCGACCATGCAGATGTGACGCGGGGATATTCTACTCAATTACCTGAAAACATTCGTTTTATTCTACCGAATATACTATCTTCATCGCTATCATCATCCTCATCATCATCATCATCATCATCATCATCGTCATCATCATCATCATCATCGTCGTCGTCATCAACTTGCCTGAGACGACTGACTTTACCTATTTTAGAGCGAGCCCGAGATTTTATTTCTTCTTCATCATCATCCTCCTCGTCATCATCATCGTCATCATCATCGTCATCGTCATCGTCATCGTCATCGTCATCGTCATCATCATCGTCGTCATCATCATCATCATCATCGTCGTCGTCGTCATCATCATCGTCGTCATCATCATCTTCATCATCATCGTCGTCATCGTCATCATCGTCGTCATCGTCATCATCATTGTCATTGTCATCGTCATCGTCATCAACCTCAACCGATCGTTTGCTTGGATTTTTGCCAGGGTAACGAATTTTTAGTTTACCAACTTTCTTCCAAGTAGCGTCTTCACTCGGGTTTTTAAATTTTAGTATACTTTTGATTGCCGCTAATTTCGCGTTTTCTGCTTCATCATCATCGTCGTCTTCGTCATCATCATCGTCGTCATCATCATCATCATCGTCGTCGTCATCATCATCATCATCGTCGTCATCATCATCGTCGTCGTCATCATCATCGTTACCGTCATCATCATCATCATCATCCTCCTCCTTGGAACTCACTTCGCTCTGTTGCCGACGTTTCTTATCGACAGTTCCTGGAAATCTTATTTTCGAAGCTCCCATAGTTTTCACTTGTGCTGTTTTCACATTTGTCGGGGTATTTCTCTTTAATGCGTCTACATTATCACCTTTTGTGAACCCCGATGATTTTTTATCACCATCTGCATNTGCCGACGTTTCTTATCGACAGTTCCTGGAAATCTTATTTTCGAAGCTCCCATAGTTTTCACTTGTGCTGTTTTCACATTTGTCGGGGTATTTCTCTTTAATGCGTCTACATTATCACCTTTTGTGAACCCCGATGATTTTTTATCACCATCTGCATTGGCCTTCGATTTAATATTAGCTTTATTATGTCGGTGGCTATCTTCACCTGCAGGCATTAGTAACTGTCATGCAAAATGACATAGCTCAAACATCCAGCATTTTAGGCGTAAAGTAGTAACACTGTTTCATAGAGAGATATATCAAGAATGATGTCATGCACGTAATTTTTTGGTATCATAATACTTTAGATATTTTTAACATTAAACAAAACCCCTCGACCTTAAACAGATATAACATTAGAAACGTTTATTATATGGATGTGGATTCTTACTTTTTTGATCTACAAGCCACTGCAGAACCTTATTTTCGTTCTTTAAATCACCTATAAACAGGATAAAAGTTGTTAGATTTACATAATTATACATACAGAGTCTATCATCAGTACACGTAAATATAATCGCCATTGCTAATATAGAGGATTTATTTACATAGATTTCTATATTTTAGCAAATAAAGGGAAGGATTCACTTACCGTCGTACATGATAGGAACACCTGTTTCGTAGTAAACGAGAGCGGGGAAGCTGAAAATACCGATATCGGAGGCGAGCTTAGAGTCTTTGGACTTTACGAACTGAATGCCGTGCTTGTCTGTGTCGTCATCAATGGTCTCCAGTTCCTCAAGGATATCGTCACATGTGTCACAATCTTCGCTGTCTGTAACAAAACAAATATATTTAAGTAAGAGGAAGAAACAGTCACATAATAACATCGACAGCTAACAAATTTTATGGAGAAAAGGACAGTAATATGCGGTTCGCGAACGATCCCATAAGCCATTACACGAATAGAAGACTTTAAACTGGTATCCAGTTGGGCAACTGCCAAACCACGTAATATTAAAATGATTTACAACGTTTAATATTTTAATAACTGAACGGCAATTTCCATAAGAATGTTATGTAATAAAATAAAAATGTCTTTAGAAACTAAAATATTTTTACTTACAGAAGAAAACGGCTAGATGCTCGACGTCATTGATAAGATCTTTCAAGGTTTTCCTGTCTACGTTTTCAATGACATCAGGTTGGGAGCTGTGGAGTTCCAACACCCACTTGAGGATAGCTTCTTCATGCATGAGATCACCTTCGTAGATGGTCCTGAACTTATGTCTGTAGAAGGCCAAAGCTGGCAATTCTGAGAGGTCATATTCCTTGTCAATGCCATCGTCAGATGTTTTGACGAAATCAATGTCTTTCTCTTCACATTCGTCGTCAATGTTTTCGAGCTCGCTCAGGATTTTCTGGGATTTCTTGTCGCCTTCCTTGTCTGTAATTCAAAATTAAGAGACTTTATGAATAACATGTATCTGACAAATATTTTTTTTAACAAGTATGAAAAGAAATATCAGAAACACAAGTGATCATAATTTAAAACGAAAAAGCCCTAATATGCCTACTTGGCCTAAACCAAAAAACTTTAACAGTGAAGGATGAATCGAAATCTCCTTAACATAAATAAATGGTAAGCAAGAAGGTGATGATGCTGAACAAAAGAGAAACAAATGGAACTTTTTACATACTGCAGTTAATGACTAG
>NWSH02000006.1:10290295-10303396 GCA_002382865.2 Heliothis virescens | reverse complement strand
ATATACACTTTATCGTAATCTAAAGGATTTTTAATAGACCATGGAGTCAATCTACAGACACACATTATCAACCGATTTGACAATAGTTCAAACGTACACATTAAGTTTTTGTTTTTTTTGGAAGGAAATCATCAATAAGTACTCATTACTCACCTCTCCTACACTAAGAGGAGCACGACAGAGTGTTCGACTCTAAACATTTACATAATTGGTTTTAAACACTGAAAGGCTTTCATCAAATACATATAGACAGTTGTGTATGAGCTGCAATGGTTTCCACAGTATTTTTTAATACAGTCGGTAGGTAAACGTTCTAAAACGGACCCATTACTGTTTTTTTTTACTCATACCAGATTTTATTCAATATTGTTTGAACTTAAGAACTGCATCTATGTTGATGATTTAGTGGTCATGACAAATTCTATTAGCCGATGTCACGCAAATTGGACAAGGATTTGAGACANAATTGGTTTTAAACACTGAAAGGCTTTCATCAAATACATATAGACAGTTGTGTATGAGCTGCAATGGTTTCCACAGTATTTTTTAATACAGTCGGTAGGTAAACGTTCTAAAACGGACCCATTACTGTTTTTTTTTACTCATACCAGATTTTATTCAATATTGTTTGAACTTAAGAACTGCATCTATGTTGATGATTTAGTGGTCATGACAAATTCTATTAGTCGATGTCACGCAAATTGGACAAGGATTTGAGACTAGTCGCCATAATAATATTTTTTTGCCTTGCCAAGACCTATGCAATGGTACTACAATCAACACTGTTGGACGGGGGTACCAAAACGCCCATTGTCCTTTGACAACTGAAAATGGTTCAGTTATCGTTACAGTTAAATGGTGCAATTCATAGTAAAAAGTACAGCAGTAATTCAGAGATAAATGCGTAATTATTTTCATTGTGTTATTTTCATGTCTTGCTGTTGAGTTGCGCCACTTCTTCTTCCCAGCAAAAACACATAGGAAGTGGTGAAGGGCGCGCGTTTTTGGGGCCGTCTCATGTACAGACAACAGCAGGTCAACGTATACGAAACTGTCAAATTTTACCAGTCAAACATTAANAATTTTGAATATCGGTCCAGCCATCTTCGAGTAATCGGTGAACATACATAAAAAAAAAAAAAAAAAAAAAGATACGGTCGAATTGAGAACCTCCTCCTTTTTGGGAAGTCGGTTAATAAAAAGATCTACAACTTTTGTATTTCCATTTTTTTCACATACCTCATAATTTTTGTGGAAAATTCAAAAAACTAAGTTTTTGGTTTTTTATTTTTATCTCTTACAAAAACAGTTTTTTTCTTACGAAATTTGGTGAAAACTTGTCTTTGTATGTACCAAACACACTGTAATTTTTTGGAATTGAAAACTTTATTTTTTCACCTGATATTCATTTACTATCAAAAAAGTACCCTAATTTTCAATCGAAAATTCACGCGTCAAAATATAAGCTTTTTTAAAAAAGTCGGTGGGTTTTTTGTTCGTTGATATCTCTACATTTTGATAATCTAGAATAAAATAAACGTTACTATGGAAAATGTTCTCACAAAACGCAATAAACGAGAAGACGAATCGATTTTTTTTTGTAATCACTATGCACAATTTTGAGCTATTTATTAAAATTAACCCTGTAATTACTCATGTGGCATAAGATTTCATTCTACTTTACCTAACAATGAAATAAGTTAATAATTTTTATATTTGATAAGACATGAGTGACAGTATTATACTGTTTTTCACTCCATTATAGATAGATATTTAGATAGATTCTTTATTAGGTACACCAGTTTTTACATTTTTGATCTTAAAACTAATAATAAAGTAGGTGACATCGTAGGTCTTATCGCTAAGAGCGATCTCTTCCAGACAACCTTAATATATTATTAAGGTTGTCTGGAAGATATAATTACAACCTAATTATAGTTTACTGTTGAACAAAAAAAAAGTATGCTAAATAATGT
Organism: Heliothis virescens; assembly: GCA_002382865.2. Taxonomy (NCBI): domain Eukaryota; kingdom Metazoa; phylum Arthropoda; class Insecta; order Lepidoptera; family Noctuidae; genus Heliothis; species Heliothis virescens. The sequence goes on along the minus strand of NWSH02000006.1, from coordinate 10,301,420 downwards.
TTTCAGCTAACAACACTGGTAAGGTAGGTAGACCACGTGGCGCAATGCTATCTCATAGCCCAGCTACTAATGCTTTAGGTGTGTGTTTTCGAACAAAACTGTAAATTGAGTATAATAAGTGCACGGGCGGAATTTATCAAAAAACTTTTTTCAATCGCTTGTTTTTATAATTAAAATACTTAAATGTAAAATAATGGAGTGAAAAACAGTATAATACTGTCACTCATGTCTTATCAAATATAAAAATTATTAACTTATTTCATTGTTAAATAAAGTAGAATATTTTAAATTATATTTTTTTTACTTGTCAATGTACCATGAAATCTTACGCCACATGAGTAATTACAGTGTTAATTTTAATAAATAGCTCAAAATTGTGCATAATGACTACAAAAAAAAATTCGATTCGTCTTCTCGTTTATTGCGTTTTGTGAGAACATTTTCCATAGTAACGTTTATTTTATTCTAGATTATCAAAATGTAGAGATATCAACGAACAAAAAACCCACCGACTTTTTTAAAAAAGCTTATATTTTGACGCGTGAATTTTCGATTGAAAATTAGGGTACTTTTTTGATATATGAATATCAGGTGAAAAAATAAAGTTTTCAATTTCAAAAAATTACAGTGTGTTTGGTACATACAAAGACAAGTTTTCACCAAATTTGACAAGAAAAAAACTTTTTTTGTAAGAGATAAAAATAAAAACCAAAAACTTAGTTTTTTGAATTTTCTACAAAAATTATGAGGTATGTGAAAAAAGTGGAAATACAAAAGTTGTAGATCTTTTTATTACCTACAACTTCGTCATTCAACTGTTTTCTATAGGACTTGTAGTTTCGCCGAAAATCGCGATAAACCGATTTTTACCCTTAAAAGCTCCCCCCCTCCCACTTCCCGACCACGAATGGAGTGGAATTTATTTTTTCTTCCATTTTTATCACATTCTCTTCCTTTTGGAATAGGTTTTCATTCTACTATTATTTTATTTCACTTTTTGCCTTATTGAAAGGGATAGGCACTGGTCTATGATATGTCTACCATATTACTAAATACAACCTGAGGCCATCTTTTTGTTTTTCTTTACAACCGTAACAGGAGACAGTTTAATTTTCCCCACAGTCCCTAATTGTGATATGTTTTTCTTGTAGTTTATATCCAAGTTCAAGTGATGTATAAAAATATCCGCCGTAAGATTATGTCCTTTTAGGCCGCTAATCAAATCAAAGACACGCCTTGGGTTTTTTCAGAAACACCTCCTATTTCTTTGCTCATGTCGGGTTGGATATTTCAAACATAACTTGTAGCAGAATCACATAAAACCCAAATTTTTATGCCATATTTTTGCTGGTTTTGAAGGTATATACTGTCGAAGAGAAGAGCAAGATTCATTACTATCCACGAATAAGTACATAATGTAAGAATATGAATAAGTTACAAAATACATATATAGAAATAAGTTGCAACACTATTGCAATAGCTTATACCTGTAATAATAGTTGTATGTCTGGTAATAATAAATAAATAAATAAAAAATCATCCAATAGCACCGCTTCTATTTCGCTTTCATTTTTATAAGCAAAATATAGTTATAGAACACTAATATTCATGGAGTTAGACCAAAATAAAGTCTCATTCAAAAAGTTATGTGATATATAAACAATTCAGTTGATAACAGATGCTTTGTGCGCTTGTTCTTATTAGAGGTCAATTCTGACCCAAAGACCGTTACAGTAAAAAAGTTCATAAGTGGCAAATTTTAATAGTTTTTTTGTGAAATTGTTCAAAAAACATGTGAATTGAAGTGAATAAATAAAAGTCATGGAATATCAAATTCCTTGAACGGTTAGTTTTTGAGAAAATTTTCTTTTTACTTCAAAATGGGTCAAAACTGACCCGAAGACCGTATGAGGGCAAAAAAAATCCGACGAGTTGAAAACCTCCTCCTTTTAGGCAAGTCGTTTAATAAAGTTAGAATCTAAATATTGTGACACATGAGGGAGGATCATTAAAAAAAATAAGTTTAGTTTAGCATATTCGATAATGATACTCCCACGGTCGCGGTCGGCGGGTGGCGGGAGACGTAGGTAGCAAGGGTAGTGACATAAATGCGTGGGACAGTCATATGACAAGACTACCAAAGGAGAGTTATTGCCATTTATTTTTTTATCGATGATGGAATATTAGATTTTTTTTTTTATAATATATCGGGACACCTTTTCACACACGGTCGGTTAGCCCCATGGTAAGCTATTAATTAGCTTGTGTTATGGGTGCTAACACAACTGATAAACTACATAATATAATTACGTATATATATTTATAAATAGATACACATTCTATTATAACACCCATTATATTATAATATTGTATCTGAAATCATTGCAATAGCGTGAATGGAGAGTTATTTTCTTGGAAATGTACTACGAGCTCGTAATATCAGTTTTCCGTTTATTTGATTTTGGGTCTGGCTTAAAATATGAAGTATTTTACTTACTTACTCTAGTTCAATTTTACTCTAGTTCAAAATTATTGCTGAAATTACACAGTACAGTAGCAAAAGCACAATATTGAGTTCTTTTAATAAATAAGTATTGGCATTTTAATAAATAAGTTGCATCGTCAAACATTGGCACCATGTTTGACGATGCAACTTTCCGCCTTGCTACTTGCTTACGTTTAGGAGCAGTCTGTTGTTCTCCTCATCGCTGCCACTGTGGTGAGGCTGTCACCAGCCTCGGACACCACGGCCTGTCGTGCAGCCGTAGCGCGGGCCGTATTGCGCGGCACGCAAACATCAACGACATCATACGTCGTGCTCTTGTTGCCGTCGGGGTACCAGCCGTACTAGAACCAAATGGCTTGGTACGCGACGATGGTAAGAGACCAGACGGGATGACGTTATTTCCTTGGAAGATGGGTAGGCCATTAGTGTGGGACGCAACCTGCGTCGATACTCTTGCGCCATCCCATCTTGCAAGTTCTGCGTGTTGTGCTGCTGCTGCCGCTGCGGCTGCGGAGAACCTCAAACGGCGAAAATATAGTAGCCTTGTTGGAAACTATATTTTCGAACCGTTTGGGGTTGAAACCCTCGGGTCGTGGGGTCCGAATGCACACTCTATTTTTAAAGAACTATCTAGGCGGCTGGTTGACGCTACCCGTGACCAAAGGGCTGGTTATTACCTTGGTCAAAGACTAAGCATTGCCATCCAGCGTGGCAATGCTGCCAGCCTTTTGGGCACGCTCCCGGTCGACAGCGACGGGGAGGAATTCTTTGACGCTTTTTAGTTTTAGTTTTTAGTTTAAGTTTTTTTTTAGAATGTTGTAAATATATGTAAATAAAGAAAAAAAAAACAGTATTGGCATTAAAAATAATTTTACCTTGTTCTATATTAAGTAGCTATAATGCAAGAGCAAATAAACTGTGTTGATCTGTATCGTTCTAATAATATCGATATTTCCTTATGACTTTGTCTTTGTTTTTTGTATCTGGAACCCTAAAAAACTTTGTTGCTAAAATAGCTAATAACTCTTAAACGACCGTACCGAAATTGAATGAATCGTATCTATAAACTACCACAAAAACAATAGCAGCTTTCATCTTAAAAAAATCCGCATCTAAATCGGTATAAACGTGTAAAAGCCAATGTGCCGCGGACAACACATTTGGGTATAACTTATAACACCCCTCTTTTTGCGTTGAGGATTAAAAATATTTTACCATGTAGGTAATTCACATTCATATTAACATGACCAAAAAAAAATCTGCCCGGTATATTCAAAGTTAAAACCTTTATGGTTAAAGCTACACAGAAATCATGTATTACGGAAATGTTTTAGGCTACTTTGTATATCTATATGTGGGAAGTAGTTCTCTCGAGGAGCGGGTGAAGCTAGAGGCTACATAAATAATGTGTTAAAAAAAAACATTTTTGCTTATCTTTGAGCTTAAATATTTGACAAATATAACTTTAACTTTTTCATACGTTTTTATTTTAGCTTGTAGTATTTTAGTATTTACTAGCTGCCCGCCCTCGCTTCGCTTCGGTTATTCAAGAATAAAAATCCTACTTCCTACTAATATATAAATGCGAAAGTTTGTGAGTATGTCTGATGTCAGGATGTCAGTATGAATGTTTGTTACTCTTTCACGCAAAAACTACTGAACCGATTACGATGAAATTTGGTATGTAGGTAGCTGAAGACCCAGAATAACATATAGGCTACTTTTTATCCCGGAGTTCCCGCTACGCTTCAACAATATTTAATTTTGCGTTAGTTGTTATTTTTTTTCTGATAGTGTAAAAGCCAATTTTAATCTAAATTACACGCATAACGTATCTAACAGATTTATTTGATTAAGGGTTAATACTGTATTGTTAGAAATATGTTCTAAAATAACCCTTTATTTTACTGTTAGTAAACGCAAAAAAACGGTTATTGTGGGTTATTCTTTAAAGATAGACATATAACGGGTGTTTTTTTTAGAGGTATAGAACTTTAAATTGCAATAAAACAACGATTTATTATTCGTTTGACATGATTTTTTTTTTATTCGAAAGTTATATGATCTTGTGGCAATACATTTTAAATATGATTTCTGGCCTATGACTACCACGGCTGGCTCTATATAATACTTTACATAATCTGTGTTGGTGTCAGTGAATAAAAGTTCAGTTCGTTAACGGAAAGTTTACTTGTTCGACACTGGAAATATGAAATAATGTAAGGGACAAAACCCAGGTTTTCAGGAGAGCAAAATTAAGATTTTTATCTTACAAATCTGACTATAACTTTTTAACTATAACTTGTACGTAAAAAGTGTCTCGGACAAAGTTTCTTAGATTTCTTCATAAAAAATATTGGTATGGGTGATATACGTTACCAAAATTTTTGATATGAAATGAATAGCAATGATGTAAGGGACACTAAACTAGGAAATGGACATTTGACTGCACTATTAAAAAAATCGACTTCACAAAAAAACACTGAAAGTGAAAAAATAAAACTTTTCACATGACTCTAGAAGTCGGTGTCTGCAGGTCTGTTAATTATGTTTATTTTGCCACCGACTTCTAGAGCCATATGAAAAGCTTTATTTTTTTCCTTTCAGTGTTTTTTGAAGTGAAAACTTCTTTAGCGGCGTTGAGCACTTTTTGTATGGGGAAAAATATATAAACTCGCGACAGGTATCACGTGACCGAAATGTGAAACCCAAAATTGTGAAACCCGAAATTCCATACAAATTCCGTAAGTACAGGTCGGTAAGATATTTTATGACGTTTCAAACATGTGAAATTTGACAATAGTGTCAGGCTTAGTAATTATCGTTTAAAATCATAGATGGAGTTTGGGTTTTTATTTTTATAAAATGAAATGGTGCCGGAGTATCTTTAGGTTAGCATCTAGGCCACAGCAATAAATTCAAACTATATATCTAAATAATTTTAGCTCAACCAGAACCTTCAAAATCGAAAAGAGACATGTGAGAAAAAATATGTTGCGCCATCTATAATTTTTCAAAGTCAAGTATGAAAGAACGAGTATAGTTTTTATTCTTCAAAATCATAGATGGATTCGTGCTTAAATTTTGATTATATTTAATCGTGTTAGGATATCTTTAGTTTACCTTCCAGTACAGTCATAGGGCCAAAGATTTTTTTGAGAAACTCTCAATATCGAGGGCAAGTGATGACAGTAAAAAGTAGTTGTGCTCTTTCTTCATTCCATAATCTCAAAAAAATATCAAAAAATAAGTTAATATTCATGTTTTCACTTCTGCCAGCACTCCCGGAGTGCAACCCGGAGTTTTTTTGTGAAGTCGGTTTTCTTTTTTGGAAAAAGTTTTTTTTTATGCTTTACAATTATCGGGTCTAAAACTATAAAAAAATTAAGGCTTTTGTTTAACGGACCACCAAATATAGTAACTTTTAACAGACAAAAATAGTAAATGATCACCAAAACTAGTACCCCCATTTTAAAGTAAAATGATCACCAAAGTTTTAACATCTCACTGTCCTATTTAAGTAAAATATCTCCAAGAAAATCATTTTTAACCCAAAAATAGTTAATGAACACCAAATTATTACCGACATTTTAATATACAATGATATGCAAAAAAATAACATTTCAGTAGCCTATTTAAGCAAAATAACTCCAAGAAAATTATTGTTAACCCAAAACTAGTTAATGAATACCAAATTATGAACGCCATTTTAATATAAAATGACACGCAAAAAATAACACTTGCTATCCAACTAAAGTACTTAGATTACCCGAACGCGTCCCTCGAAGGCCTAGTCTCCTTCCGTATTACGCCTTTCACGGGAAAACGGGCTGAACCGATTGTGAGATGAAAATTTAGTATGACCTAGATATTACCCTGAGAATGAACATAGGCCTACTTTTTATCCCGGCAGTGCCATGATTTCTGCACACGGCTCCGGCGCTGGTTTTCTTTTCTTTTTCCGGCTCCGGCGCCACGCGAGTTTTGAATTACACTCTAGGGTAGTGCAGAAAGACTGCGTGGAGTCGGCATGTACCCAAGCAATCGTTTCTGTCATTAAAACCGTTCACGCGTTCTTCCCCTCCCGCCACCCCGCATCAAATTTTAGCCTTTATTATCCAAATGCCCAAATGTCATGTAGCAATATAAAATTACCGTGCACATGTGAGTAAATAAATGAAGTTTAGATAGTAATTAATCATTAGCCGGATAGAGCTAGACATTACATTTATAATGCTCGCACATTATGAATAATGCCCGCTTTAATCACCTGGTCCATAACAAACTAAATTCGTGTTCCGGTGCGAGCGCGTGCTTGTGGTGCAGTGGGAGGGAGGATTGCAAGCTGAAACATAACTAAATATGGCATTCATAATACTTTACTTGTAAATAAGCCCTACCATTTTATGGTAATCACAGTGGTTTATTTAGGGATAAATAGCGCATTAATTTGGTCGCTAGATTGGTGATCAATTTACTATATTTGGTTTCGAAATACAATTTAAAGTCAAGTTGTGAACTAAAATAAGGTAGTACTATCTGCAATTTTTATTCTTCATTTTTTTGGCTGTAAGGCTTACAATTTTTTGGGATAGAGCTAAGGGATCACAAAATTTTTGTGGTCGTTATATTTGTTCCCAAAATTACATAACAGTCGGTAACCATAATTAAATCATCGATATAGAATATCAAGTTTTCACCTATGAAATTTGAAGAGGTCTCTCGGATTTCTCAGGTTTCCATCATCAACCCTAATCTGTATAATGGGGACCCAACTGCAGTATGCTGCAGTGGGTCCCATCGTCACCCTGTTCATATAAAGAATTGTTCAAAATCGATCTCAGGCGTCATGACAAAACAAAAAAAAAAATTAAAATTAGAATTTAGTTTATATGAATGATTATGCAATCATGTGACTTTAACCTATATAGCAAAGTAGGCACAAGCATTATAAATTATAATTTTCATATTCATTTTATTTGCTGATGTACAAATGATGAAACCTAATTTACTTTATTATTATGATTGATTGATATTTTTTATTTTGACTATATGGTAAAAGATAAACAAACTAATTAAATGAGATAAAAAACGTTTAAATGGGACCGTATACAATATGTAATGAATTATAACCCGTCAGACTCTTTAGTGGTAATTTAGGTTAGGCAATTCACGACACCAAATAACAATACAAAACTTTATAGATTCAAATCATTTAGCAACCAAAAATAAATGAATTTTCGAAGTACCTTATTTTTTGTCTCAAAAGTGCTACAATTCCCTAAACTAGGCAAATTTTAAAAAAAGCGACAGCATCGATTCTTCTTGTATTTGATTTATTAGTGTTGAGGCTATTGTGTTTTTAGCTTTGAGGTGCCGCCTCGACTATGTCGACAAGACCGCACCGCATGTACTCAAAGATTGCCCGCCGCCTTTGTGACATACGCCGCCGGATGTAACATAAATCAGTAGGTAATTTACTAGAGTCGAACTTTTTTTGCGATATATCGATTTTATTATCGATGTATCATTATTGTGTTGAATGTTGACTTGAATAATTTACATGAAGTAGAGTAATACACATAATAACGAACTGGCTTATGATAACAAGTTGCGTGAAATGATACAACCCCGGCAAAAATAAACTTATCCAAAAAGTGTTAAACACGAATTAATATTACAAAGTAGACGCATCGTTATCGTACTAATTATTTACTATATATCTTATATATAAAAATGAATCGTCGTAAATGTGTTTGGTAAGCGCATAACTCAAGAACGGCTGGACCGATCGGGGCTTATTTTGGTCTTAAAATGTTGTACAGATCGAGGGAAGGTTTTAAACGGATGAGAGAAAATATGATTATGTATAAAATCAAAAAAGTAAAAAATAATAAAAATCGTCGCGTTGGGACCGCTCCTAATTATTTCTTACTTACACTTAATGACATGCGCCATCTTATTAGGAGCCGGTCCCCCAACGCGACGATTTTTTTATTATTTTTTACTTTTTTAAAGGGAAATTAAGTTTTTGTGTCGGGGGTTTTTTAAATTTTTTAATTTAATTTTTATTTCATTATTTTTATAGGTAGGTGGGTCGGTCGGTACAGTAGGTATTTTAATATACAAGCTATTTGAGACCCCATCAATAATATACTCGAATCAGTATACTTGATATTTGCCGACATTCGATTCATCTCCCCACTTTTACCCCACCAACTTTTAAACGCTCAACCGATTTTGAATCAAACATGTCTAAGAACACTCGCCGTAAGTAACCCTTTAATACAAAAAAAAACTAAATTGAAATCACTGCATCCGTTCAGGAGTTATGATGCCACAGACAGACTGACAGACAGACAGACAGACACGTCAAACTTATAACACCCCTCTTTTTTCGTCGGGGGTTAAAAAAACAGGATCCGCGTACGAAGTCGCGGGCAAAAGCTAGTTTAACAATAAAATTCGTTGGCACTGTTAAATTAATAATAATTTGACAATCACACCTATGATACGAAATATTTTTGACATTAATCGATATCGACATCGACATTAAAAATTTTAATAATATTTAAAGAGTGACGTCTCTACTCTCTAGTCAAAGGCACTGCCGGCTATTGTATTTTAAATTTATTTGGGTTCATGACCTTACGAAGTCATTACCCGGAAGACGATGACCCTTGAACCGTCTTGCCATATGATTTTTGTAATTTTATGAATTATTTTTAAAGTTTTTTCAGGGGTAATTTTTGTTTTCTAGTGTATGAACGAGGTAGACATAAATGGAATCGTATCTGGGTCAGGAACAATACCTTCATGGGACAGACGGGGTTTTCTTTACGTATTGTATAATCCTTTTTATGTACCCGAATTACTCGAGCTATGTGCCCTGTCCACAGCCACATAAACTTCCTAATTCTTCTAATTCTACGAATTCTTCTATAGATCTTCTCATTTCTGATTCGATCACGCAGAGACTCTCCAAGCCTAGCCTCTCCATTGCTCTCTGAGTGACTTTGAGCTTCCTCATGAGGCCCATGGTTAGCGATCACGTCTCTGTGCCGTGACCAGTAACACACATCTTCAAGTAATCGGTGAACATACATAAAAAAAAGATACGGTCGAATTGAGAACCTCCTCCTTTTTGGGAATTCGGTGCAAAACATCTTTACAACCAAGAAATCATCGTTGCAACATCTATAAGTGCGCGATCGCAGCGCTTCAACGATGTTGACGGCGCGACATAGAACTAAAATATGGTTCCAAATGTATGAAAAATCATCCTCGCCTTCGACGACAACGACGACTTCGCCTTCGATTTTATCCTTCAAACCGAAAAGCTTGGCATTTGTGAGGTCGTCGTTGTTTTCATCTATGATGTGTCAGTTAGAGAATCGCATGGCAGAACCTCAAGGAAGATTTTCCTACCCATTCTGAGAGCGAAGACCATGATTCCGGAATTGGGAATGTCACCCTCAGGAGGAATCAAAGGGATGCTAACAAAAAAACACAATCTAAGCTCGGATCAGATAGCCTATCACAAAGCATGGATGACTCACTTGTGGTGGCAGTTACCGAACAAGTCCATAAATTGATACTACTGGAATTGCCTGGAATGATCTCTAGCATTATTAAGGCTGAATTATCACCCATAAAACATGATTTACAAGAATTTCGAAAGTCTCTTGATTTTATCGGTTTGGATTATGATGAGATGAAGTCCACGGTTGAAAAACTTACCAAAGATAATGTAACATGGTCCAAGGAAAACGATACGCTCAAATTTACAGTATCTGAACTTTCGGAACGATTGAACAATTTGGAACAACATCTGCGGGAGGAAAACCTTGAGATACAGGGTGTAACTGAACATAAAAATGAGAGTCTAACTAATCTCGTTGAACAATGTTCTCGTGTCGTGGGCAATAGTTTCAAGGAAGATGACATAGTAAAATGCACAAGAGTAGCTAAGTTGAACAAAGACAGTAAGCTTCCACGGAGTATTGTTGTTAAGTTCAGAAGCGTGAGAAAGAGAGATGAATTCTATTCTGCGGTGTACAGATATAATAAAGTCAATCAAGACAACAAACTCAACACCTCTTTGCTAGGTATTATCGGCGAAAAGAAGCCAGTGTACGTGTCAGAGCACCTATCTCCTGCCAATAAGATATTACATGCAGCGGCGCGGCAGAAAGCCAAGGAATTGAGTTACAAGTTTGTTTGGGTCAAGAATGGACGCATATGTATGTGAGAAAGTCGGTAGATTCTCAGTATATACTTATTAAAAACAGAGACAGTCTAGATCTTATCTGTTAATTACATCTATATAATTTCTTATAGTTAATTGCTGTATAGATAAAAAGTAAACTAAAATGTGCTTATCGTTGTACTATCAAAATGTTAGAGGTTTAAAGACCAAAACTCTAGATATTTATAACATAGTTTTATGTAATAACTTTGATATCATTTGTCTTACCGAGACTTGGCTAGATGACACTGTGGTGGTGTACTTGTTGCTTATTCAAAAAGACTTAGCATCTCGTTTAGGCAGTACTGGGAGACCGAATATCTGGAGGATCTATGGTTACAAATTAAAGTGAACGAATCTATATATAATCT
>NWSH02000006.1:10264841-10287303 GCA_002382865.2 Heliothis virescens | reverse complement strand
GCACACTGGTTCTCAGCTGCATCCGGTTAGACTGGAAGCCGACCCCAACATAGTTGGGAAAAGGCTAGGCAGATGATGAACAAAGTTGTATGATTTTCTTACCTTGGTCGACAAAACCCTCATTATAAGAAAAAATATGTGCAAAATTCGCTGCTTGCAGTTAATTCCAATTGTTTAAATATAAGTTCGCATAATTATATATATGTTACGGCTAATACCCGAAGTGCGGCTACACCTAGTTTTAGCCGGTTAGAACTAGGTGTAGCCACTTACTCTTGGTTAAACCTAGTATTAGCCGATTATTTTCGGGTAAAACTAGGTGTAGCCTTCACCATGCCGGCTACAACTAGGTTTGGCCATTCCCTGTTGGATAAAACTAGGTCTCTCCGATATCATTCCAGCTAGAACTAGGTCCAGACTAATCCTGTTGGATAAAACTAGATGCAAACAAGTTGAAACAAGTCGCGCGCGGCCCTTTGTATAACTGCAATGCGGCTGAACGTGAGCCGCCAAAGTGTAAAACGTATCGCGATGCTTTTGATTACGGCTGGCCGCAATGGAATACGGTGAATTATATATACTATTCGATTGCGACATCGATATGTCGTTGTAGTTTGTGTATCTGCCTGCCACGCTGGAGGTAGCGAGGTCCATTTCCGCATAATAAGTCAAACGTGGTGATTGAGAGCGGGTGCTCTTATGTGTAGTATGTATGATAATCAGTGATCGGAACTTGGATGCTATTTGAGATGATATCACTAATATGGATATGACCATATTCCCGGGATTTTAAGTAATTGATTCTGGTAATTGTGTTTAGCATTAAAAAAAATTAAAATCGCGTTTTTTACATATTATTTATTTATTTATTCTTTTTTAAAAGTCATCAAATAGATGAATGTAAGCATTTCTTCTATATATATAAAAATGAAACCCGTTTTCCTTTGTCACGGCATCACGTGTGAATGGCTGAACCGATTTCAGAAATTCTTTTTTTGTTGTATTTCTTATTATTAGGAGAAGGTTCTTACGGAAAAAAATATTAAGAAAATCTCTCAGAAATATTGAAAAATATACCTACATTTTTTGCATATTTTAAAAACGCGCGTAACGAATTGTTGTTTCTTTGATTGTTTTTGTATCTGACTTTATACCTATGAAACGTATAATCCCCGAGAATTTAAATCCCGTGAAAAAAAATATATAAATAATAGTAAAATAACGAATTTTAGGTCATATCCATACTTTTGATAGTAATAGCATCCAAAATTCCGATCTTTGATGATAATAAAAGTTGAATATATGTACTTGTAAAGTCTAATAAAATTAAATATACTTACTAATGATTTTTTTTGTTACGTGGACATCTGCATCACGTCTTTACTAGCTTTTAGTGGTCGACATGCTCATTCGATTCTGTAGCTTAATTGGAGGACTTACCCAACAAGATTGTTTAAGTTAATAATATGTAGTGATTGTGCAGGCAATTGGCAGCAGCGACTTCTTGCACCCGGCCCTGGTTCAAGCCATGGTCCGGAGTGAGAGGGAATGGGGCTCAATCGCCTCCTTTTGTAAAGCAGTCATGCTACAGGAGTAGTTGGCGAAGCGATTGAGAATTGAAAATACTTATATAAATAATTGCGTGAAAGATACCACGTGTGTCGGGTATTGAGAGACGACTCCCGGCCACCGTAGGCGTGGGTCTTTGGGCGGTGAGTTTCGGGTGGCTCATCGTCCTTCCGTATTCTAAGAAACTTCAGGCTGCGGCGCGCGTTGTTCCACGCGCTCCTCAGAAAGATTCAGCAAACCCCAGTGGCCCCCAGGGCCAAATATCGCGGCAATGGTAAACAAAGGGCTCAAGAAGGAACAAGGTGGATTTTAGTCAGTAAAAGTTTGATACTCCCTCACGCTTTACAGTGGTAGGGGTCGTCTGATGATTTCCACATTTATCATTGAATGGTTTAAATAATTAGTAGAAACGGGAGTAACTAAAGAGAACGATTGCTTTATTAAGCACTGATTGAAGGTGACCAAGGTTAGGCTGGTTGTTCATCAGAACTTTTACAGTGGTTTGGCGGATTAGGTATCCACATCCTATCGTTCTTTGTGCTTCCAAGTCATGCAAGAGATGGCATTTAGACTTCCACCTAAAGAACGTTTTCAATATAAAGGTGCGATTCCTCTGGTGTTTGGCAGTGAGGCATAGTACGTATAAAACACAAATGTTTGTTTTGATCTATTCGCTCTAGCAAAAGTAACAAATTGAGAGCATACAATTTGAAAATATTGGCAAAACTGCAAGCTTTGTGTTCGAACACACATGCTAGCAGTAGACTCGCACAGATGCGCACACATTTTTTGTGTTCGCGGACTAATGCGAATGANTTTTTTTTATCTATTCGCTCTAGCAAAAGTAACAAATTGAGAGCATACAATTTGAAAATATTGGCAAAACTGCAAGCTTTGTGTTCGAACACACATGCTAGCAGTAGACTCGCACAGATGCGCACACATTTTTTGTGTTCGCGGACTAATGCGAATGATTCTGTGAAATTCGGCCTTAATGTAGCCGTGTAAGTGCGTAGAAAATCCATGGCGTACAATGGTGTTCCCCCCGTTGTGAAACTATACGCTTTAAAAAAAAGCGGCAAGCTAGGCGGATGGTAATGTGAGTGCAAGCACAGGGTTCTCGAATTCACATTCCATTATTATATTCCATAATTAATCATATCTTCTCACCTATATTTACCTGGGCACAACGTTACCCCTTAAGACTGTTTGACCAGCTGTCGGGTTTTTGTCTACCTGACACCTTTGCCAGAGAAAATACAGATTCGTATAAAAAACCAGTTTCACTCATAAGGAAACAAATAAAAAATATTTTTCATTCATATAGGTATAATTTTCAAAATATACCTACACACCTTATTATTAATTAATCCAATGATCATATCTATTTTATAATATTAACACTTAAAGTTTGTTGTCATTAAGTCTTAAAATTACCTTAAACTAAAAAATAGCGTCAAAAAATTGCTCTTGATCGTTGCCAACTGGAACAGTACCCAAAAGACTGGCGGCTTTTATAAATATTATTTAAACCGAAGATTTTTTATTCAGAAGAGAAACTTTCACCGCCAGTGTGTTGTTGTGACGTTTATTCGTTCTTTAAAATAATCTCATTTATTTATTTTTTAACATTCGAGTGGTGAAAGGCTATTTGGTTTAAGTGACNATTTTTCATTCATATAGGTATAATTTTCAAAATATACCTACACACCTTATTATTAATTAATCCAATGATCATATCTATTTTATAATATTAACACTTAAAGTTTGTTGTCATTAAGTCTTAAAATTACCTTAAACTAAAAAATAGCGTCAAAAAATTGCTCTTGATCGTTGCCAACTGGAACAGTACCCAAAAGACTGGCGGCTTTTATAAATATAAACCGAAGATTTTTTATTCAGAAGAGAAACTTTCACCGCCAGTGTGTTGTTGTGACGTTTATTCGTTCTTTAAAATATTCTCATTTATTTATTTTTTAACATTCGAGTGGTGAAAGGCTATTTGGTTTAAGTGAAATTTTGGGCGATATTGAGTTCTATACATATTCGGAATCAGCAATTTTTTCTCCGTCGAATAATGCCGCATTCATTTAAATCTGAGCACTTTTTTGGCGCTTCAAACATCTCTATTTTTGGGTTGTTTCCAAAGTGGCAGTGTATTATTATCATATTAGCAACAATACTTCATGCAACAAAAATGCTGTTCCCTTGTTTAACACGTTGACGGACAGTACCATCGCACTATTTTTAACTGCTAAGACAGTACTCATTTTCATACATTACCCAGGGGCGTAGCGTCATTGCACGTTGTTACAATAATATATAATATGACAGAACGGTTAAGGGCGTATACGTCATAAGGCGATCTGTCA
Source organism: Heliothis virescens (assembly GCA_002382865.2). Taxonomy (NCBI): domain Eukaryota; kingdom Metazoa; phylum Arthropoda; class Insecta; order Lepidoptera; family Noctuidae; genus Heliothis; species Heliothis virescens. The sequence continues at coordinate 10,283,362 of NWSH02000006.1, read as the reverse complement.
CATATGACATTACTTTATCTAGGTATNTTTAAGTGACATTTTGGGCGATATTGAGTTCTATACATATTCGGAATCAGCAATTTTTTCTCCGTCGAATAATGCCGCATTCATTTAAATCTGAGCACTTTTTTGGCGCTTCAAACATCTCTATTTTTGGGTTGTTTCCAAAGTGGCAGTGTATTATTATCATATTAGCAACAATACTTCATGCAACAAAAATGCTGTTCCCTTGTTTAACACGTTGACGGACAGTACCATCGCACTATTTTTAACTGCTAAGACAGTACTCATTTTCATACATTACCCAGGGGCGTAGCGTCATTGCACGTTGTTACAATAATATATAATATGACAGAACGGTTAAGGGCGTATACGTCATAAGGCGATCTGTCACATATGACATTACTTTATCATGACAGTACGTCCTCGGACGTATACGCCTATATCCGTAGTATCATATATCATATCGTAAATAACTATGCATTGTGCACTTACGCCCTCAGGCGGCAGTACTGTATGAGATTGATAAATAAAAAAATGCTGTAGGTAATCAGTAAATATTGATATTTAATAGGAGATCAACACAATCACAAACAGTTATAATTAAGTGGCACTATCGCTACTAGTTATAAAACTTAAGATCTTTTCAAAAATTAACAATACAATAATTATACTATAATCAGTCACAAATTGAGAAAAGGCATGAATTATCACAATCAGTTTTTTATAAAATCTAAATCACATTATAAAAATAAACTAACTCAAAATAATTCTTCTCAAAACAACACTATAATTTAAAATCAGTCATAAATCGTTTCGGATTATCACAATTAGTTATCTTATATTTGAAAAATAAAGATGTTACTCATCAATATTCGCTACATTTTTGTGGTATTCTTCGAAACAAGAGGGGCATAGAGGAGGTTTATCGATGCACCCTTTGCAACGATAGCTTGTCTCTTTTCTATTTTTTTTTATTACAGACTTTGCACTTCAGAAAGGCAAACTTCTTTTTAGTTCCAGGTCTAGATGGCACTTGCTCCGGCCAGTGACCACTCATTATATTTTCAGGTTCAGTGGCATTCGTGGGCTGAGNACTCATCAATATTCGCTACATTTTTGTGGTATTCTTCGAAACAAGAGGGGCATAGAGGAGGTTTGTCTATGCACCCTTTGCAACGATAGCTTGTCTCTTTTCTATTTTTTTTTTATTACAGACTTTGCACTTCAGAAAGGCAAACTTCTTTTTTGTTCCAGGTCTAGATGGCACTTGCTCCGGCCAGTGACCACTCATTATATTTTCAGGTTCAGTGGCATTCGTGGGCTGAAAAGCAATGGATGTACTGGGTCGAAATCGCCTATTATCATAAATGCTGCATGTATTAACGACATTTACTCCTTTCAGATTGCGATCACCGATACCAATCATCATCTTGATCAACTCTTCAAGGTAGTTTACATAATGGTATGTGGAAGCATTGTTTTTCTTATATTTTTTGAAAAGGAAATATGCTTTTCACACTGCAATATCCAAAAAGTGAAATAGCACTTTTTTATACCATCTAATGGTTTTCCGGGGGCATGCAAGATACCATTTGATCAGAACGATCGATGCCAGACATGTGTCTATTATAAACTTCTACTTCTGCCGGTTTCAACCTTGTCTTACCAAATCGGTTCCTCACTTCCACTATCGAAGGATGGATGTTAGTGGTAATTATTAGGACAGGCCGTTTATCCTTCCACTTTGACACATACACCTTGTTCTTGCGTACCCATATGTGCTCACCTGTTTTTAACTTCTTCTTTGTGATGTCTATAGGATTTCCTTTACGATTTGACCGCAAGGTGTCGGTGCAATGAGTTTTTAAATCTATCAATTTCTGTGATAGATTTACAGAGTTGTAATAATTGTCCATGAATAGATGATGCTCGCGTAGTAAATATGGACGCATCAGTCTCATGACAACTTTTTCTGTCTTAGATGTAGACTCACCCATGTCCTGTTCTGTGTTTTTTTTTCCAGAGTACATTTTTGCATTTAATACATAGCCATCAGAAGTCGTGAGTTCAAAGAATTTTATCCCATAGCGGGCTTTTTTCGACTTGATATATTGACGGTAGGTTAAACGACCCCGAAATAGAAGTAGCGACTCGTCTAGAGACAGCTCTTCACCAGCGTTGTAAATTTTACGAAAATTTACTGTCAACATATCAATGAACTTCACGATCTTATTTTCGCCCTTTGCATCTAATTCCGATGCACAGATACAGCGCAAAATTTGTTCATACCTGCGTCCAGATAATATGCATCTAAAAATTGGATTATAATATAATGGATTGGATAATGAAAACACATTTCTTTGTTTAGGACATCTAACATGAGTTTGGAGAAGGGTAAGTTCTAGAAATTTCATCATTTCATCGCAGTTGGTTTCACGGTATACAGTTTTGCGGCTGTGTCTGGTATGGGGTCTATTAGTGTTACATAGAGCGTTCCCATAATTGTTGGTACAAATTACCAGATATTCTATAAAATTTTGAGGGAATACGAGGTGAAAAAAGTCGGTAACACTATTCATCCCATCAACGTCAACGGTTATACCACACTGAGAATGATCAAAATTAAAATCGAGTACTTCAGTAACCGTCTGAGACCAGGCTCTTCTATAACAGGCGTGTTTGACCTCTTAGTAGTCACATTGATAGGATTTGGCTCAAAAGAAACATCTCGAGACACATTAGCAACTTGTTCGTCAACCATAGGCACACCTGTTATCAATGGGACAGGTTCTTGTATTAGGTCTACAGATAAATCTAGACTTTGTGCAACCTCAATGTTCTCACGCTGTTCTTCGGGTTCAGAACATGATGTTTTGTCATCATCATCACTAGACGAAGAAGATTTGGATTCACCAGAGGATATTGCAGCTTGTTTCTGTCGCCTGCGTTTTATTTGAGTGGTCTGAATTTCGTCTTCAGAACTACTAAGATCTGTGGATCTTGGTTGGTAGTCCAAGTCCGATCCCAATTCCCCATCATCAGCAAACGGTTCTTGACTTGAATCAGGAGTAGTCGCCGCATCAAACAGGTCCTGGAGTAATTTTTGTTGGCGTTCATACGAGTCCCGAGACGACATCTGCAAAAAATGTAACGTATGATTTTGATACAACTAAATAGGTTTCAAATATACATTAGCAATGTAAATAAGTTGCTTAGTTGTGACACTAGACTTGAATTAGTACTTTGCAAGCATAAAATAATATAAAAACGTAGAAAACAAACAATACTTACTTTCTAAATGAAGATTGCGTGCGAAAACATGCAGCGACACATAGGCGCGTACGCGGTGCATCGTATCGCGACACTGCTCGATTCATCGTATGTAATGGCGACGTCTATGGACGTAGTGTGCATGTGGAGGGGAGTAGAAAAATGTTTATGTGTGCTTGGAAGTACTTTCTTTGGGGGAGCTTATCATAATGTATTGTGCCAGTACGACGATCATATTTGTACCTTTGGTGACAGTTTGACATGTCGTGCCTTATGATAGAATGAAAAATTGACCGTCGTATGACGAACTGATCTTACGTGAGTAAAAATGTGAACGTCGACCGACGTACTGTCATATTGCTTTTTAGGCCATGACGCCTATGTGCGGTACTGTCCGTCAACGTGNTGCATGTGGAGGGGAGTAGAAAAATGTTTATGTGTGCTTGGAAGTACTTTCTTTGGGGGAGCTTTTCATAATGTATTGTGCCAGTACGACGATCATATTTGTACCTTTGGTGACAGTTTGACATGTCGTGCCTTATGATAGTATGAAAAATTGACCGTCGTATGACGTAGGTACTGATTTTACGTGAGTAAAAAAATATGAACGTCGACCGACGTACTGTCATATTGCTTTTTAGGCCATGACGCCTATGTGCGGTACTGTCCGTCAACGTGTTAATAGTTAAACAATCTGAATGCCTAATTTATTTAAAAACTTGTAATGTTTTTTGAGCATAAAGCTTTTGTAAGCAGATCAGCGGGCATTTCAGTTGTTGACATGTATTTTAAATTTACAATCTTTCCAGATACACAATCTCTACATAAATGATATCTAATATCTATGTGTTTGGTCCGTTTATGAAACACATGATTAAATGCTAACTTTTGAGCACTTTGATTATCATTACNTGCGCGAGCGTGCTAGAGCAGCAAACTGATCAAGCACACCCGCCGCCGGGTAACCCAACAGAGACAGATAGAGATGGCTCGCGCATTGTCGAGCATGCCGCCTGCATGCTCGAGCAGTTTAAATTTTGGTCGACCATGCGCGAGCATTTTGCATTTCGGTCTGCGCTGACTCTTAATAGTTAAACAATCTGAATGCCTAATTTATTTAAAAACTTGTAATGTTTTTTGAGCATAAAGCTTTTGTAAGCAGATCAGCAGGCATTTCAGTTGTTGACATGTATTTTAAATTTACAATCTTTCCAGATACACAATCTCTACATAAATGATATCTAATATCTATGTGTTTGGTCCATTTATGAAACACATGATTAAATGCTAACTTTTGAGCACTTTGATTATCATTATAGAGATCAATACTATCATTTTTGTTATCTCGAATTTTAAATTCTTAAAATAAATGGCTTCTATACAAGCCTCAGTCATAGACATGTATTCTGCTTCACTACTAGACAATGCCACTGTTTGTTGCTTTTTACATTCCCAAGAAATTATGCAACCTGAAAGGGTAAAACCATAGCCAATATATAACCTCCAACACACCAATCAGCATCAACATACCCTTCTAACAAAGCATTCCCATCATGTAAATACACTAAGCCAAGGTTTTTTGTTTTTTTTAAGTATTTTGGAAATCGCTTAACATTATGTACAATGTTCTTTAGTATAAGAATTGTTAAATTGGCTCAAAAAACTTACTGCAAATGCAATATCAGGTTTGGTGAGCACTGCCAGATGNTCATGTAAATACACTAAGCCAAGGTTTTTTGTTTTTTTTAAGTATTTTGGAAATCGCTTAACATATGTACAATGTTCTTTAGTATAAGAATTGTTAAATTGGCTCAAAAAACTTACTGCAAATGCAATATCAGGTTTGGTGAGCACTGCCAGATGCATGAGAGAACCTTTAACTTGTTGATAAGGAAAATTACCAATATATCTGTCATCTGATGGCTGTAACTTACTTTTCATTGGAGTTAATACAGTTTTACAATTACTCATATGAAATTTATGTAAAAAAAAATTCAATGTAATCCTTTTGGTTGAAAGATGAGTGTAGATTTCTTACATTTATCAATATTGACATTTACACCAAGACATTTTTTAATTCGGCTAAGTCTTTGATTTTAAAATTGCTAGTCAAAATATCTTTCAAAGAGTGGGTCTCTTTCGGATCATTTGAAAAAATGAAGAAATCATCGACATATAATGTCACTATGTCAATTTTCTTATTTATCCTTTTTAGATACATACATGGTTCATATTTAGATTTAAAATATCCATTACTTAATAAACATTCATCCACCTTCCTATACCACACTCTTGAAGATTGTTTTAGGCCATATATGGCTTTCTTTAACTTAAGAACTTGACCACTATGAGTAGCATCANCATGAGAGAACCTTTAACTTGTTGATAAGGAAAATTACCAATATATCTGTCATCTGATGGCTGTAACTTACTTTTCATTGGAGTTAATACAGTTTTACAATTACTCATATGAAATTTATGTAAAAAAAAATTCAATGTAATCCTTTTGGTTGAAAGATGAGTGTAGATTTCTTACATTTATCAATATTGACATTTACACCAAGACATTTTTTAATTCGGCTAAGTCTTTGATTTTAAAATTGCTAGTCAAAATATCTTTCAGAGTGGGTCTCTTTCGGATCATTTGAAAAAATGAAGAAATCATCCACATATAATGTCACTATGTCAATTTTCTTATTTATCCTTTTTAGATACATACATGGTTCATATTTAGATTTAAAATATCATTCATCCACCTTCCTATACCACACTCTTGAAGATTGTTTTAGGCTTTCTTTAGCTTAAGAACTTGACCACTATGAGTAGCATCAGAAAACCCTACTGGTTTCTTCAAATTTGGTTTGGTAAATGGTTTCTTCAAGAGTGCCATTCAAGAAAGCGGTGGTCACACCGAGATGCGTTACATCTAGACCTAGCTGGACAGATAGAGCAAATAACAATTACAATGTGGAGTGACTCACTACAGGAGAAAAAGTGTCCGTAAAGGCCACACCTTCAAGCTGCGAAAAACCTTTTGCCACTAATCGCGCACGAAAACGGACTTTATTCTCACTATCATTTTTTTTAGCACCCACTTGCACTGTACAATTTTAATATCTGTTGGAGCTTTGCACAACTCCCACGCATCATTGTCTTTGAAGCACTGTAGTTCTTCCCGCATAGCTTTTTCCATTGCTCCTTTTCAGGACGTTATAATGCTTCAANCTTTTTAGATACATACATGGTTCATATTTAGATTTAAAATATCATTCATCCACCTTCCTATACCACACTCTTGAAGATTGTTTTAGGCTTTCTTTAGCTTAAGAACTTGACCACTATGAGTAGCATCAGAAAACCCTACTGGTTTCTTCAAATTTGGTTTGGTAAATGGTTTCTTCAAGAGTGCCATTCAAGAAAGCGGTGGTCACACCGAGATGCGTTACATCTAGACCTAGCTGGACAGATAGAGCAAATAACAATTACAATGTGGAGTGACTCACTACAGGAGAAAAAGTGTCCGTAAAGGCCACACCTTCAAGCTGCGAAAAACCTTTTGCCACTAATCGCGCACGAAAACGGACTTTATTCTCACTATCATTTTTTTTAGCACCCACTTGCACTGTACAATTTTAATATCTGTTGGAGCTTTGCACAACTCCCACGCATCATTGTGGAGGTATGAGAGCAGCGGAGTAAAGCTCATCATACCTCGGAGGAAAGGGAGGATCCTCCGACCGGACAGGTGTTTTGTCCGGTGGGCTACTGCCCGACGGTTGTTGTCGGGGTGTTCTATATATGTTCCAGTTGCGCGCGAACACTGCTTGCGCGATGCAGGATGGTGCGACTTCCGATGTGTATGTAGCGGTGTGGGTAGTAGTACCACTACATCATTGTCTTTGAAGCACTGTAGTTCTTCCCGCATAGCTTTTTCCATTGCTCCTTTTCAGGACCTTGTAATGCTTCACTCAGAGATAAACCAGTTGCATCTTCATAGGTTTCTTCGATCATACACAGGTTAGAAAACCCAAATCGTTCTGGCTTCTTCTTCTCTCGCATAGGTCTGGGATTGCGATGCGTCTCCACATTCTCCAGCTCAGTCTCTGTATCTTCATAGTCACTAGGAAGATATGATTCATCGCTTCCTTCTAGTGTACTATCTAGAAAATCTGTGTTATCTTGACCGGACGTCTCTACACTGATCTCCAGGTTGGATCCCTCAACATTGACTGGATTTAAGCCGTGTGAACTNGATAAACCAGTTGCATCTTCATAGGTTTCTTCGATCATACACAGGTTAGAAAACCCAAATCGTTCTGGCTTCTTCTTCTCTCGCATAGGTCTGGGATTGCGATGCGTCTCCACATTCTCCAGCTCAGTCTCTGTATCTTCATAGTCACTAGGAAGATATGATTCATCGCTTCCTTCTAGTGTACTATCTAGAAAATCTGTGTTATCTTGACCGGATGTCTCTACACTGATCTCCAGGTTGGATCCCTCAACATTGACTGGATTTAAGCCCTGTCTGATCCACAACTGAATCAAAACTATGACCTTGTACTTCAATTTGACATTCAGATTTTGATTCCGGCTCAATTATTATCACGTCTCTGCTGGTCAACACTTGTTTCTGGGTTAAAAAGTCTAGGCATCCTTTTATATTCTCTGGATATCCAATAAGAATACACTTTTCTGACTTTTTATCCCATTTCTTCCTCTTTTCTTTCGCTATATGCACCATAACTGAACTACCGAAGATCCTGACAAGACTTATATCTGTCTTGGTGCCATTCCATATCTCATATGGAGTTTTATAACCCAGAGATGCTGCCACAGTACGATTCTGCAGGTACACTGCTGTACTAGTGGTTTCTGCCCAGGACTCTTTTCCAATATTCGCATCAAAAAGCATGCATTTAGCCATTTCTATGATAGTGCGATTAAATATTTACCCGTTATGCTCTGGCGTGTATGGGTTAGTATTCTGATGAAGTATTCCAGCATTGTTTTAAAACGTGTCAAATTGTTTGTTGCAGTATTCTAAACCATTATTGCTTCTTAGTATCTTGACTTTATTCTTTGTTTGATTTTCTACTTCAGCTTTAAATTGTTTAAAGTATTTCAGAGCTTCATTTTTTTTTTAAANGCTGGTCAACACTTGTTTCTGGGTTAAAAAGTCTAGGCATCCTTTTATATTCTCTGGATATCCAATAAGAATACACTTTTCTGACTTTTTATCCCATTTCTTCCTCTTTTCTTTCGCTATATGCACCATAACTGAACTACCGAAGATCCTGACAAGACTTATATCTGTCTTGGTGCCATTCCATATCTCATATGGAGTTTTATAACCCAGAGATGCTGCCACAGTACGATTCTGCAGGTACACTGCTGTACTAGTGGTTTCTGCCCAGAACTCTTTTCCAATATTCGCATCAAAAAGCATGCATTTAGCCATTTCTATGATAGTGCGATTAAATATTTACCCGTTATGCTCTGGCGTGTATGGGTTAGTATTCTGATGAAGTATTCCAGCATTGTTTAAAAACGTGTCAAATTGTTTGTTGCAGTATTCTAAACCATTATTGCTTCTTAGTATCTTTACTTTATTCTTTGTTTGATTTTCTACTTCAGCTTTAAATTGTTTAAAGTATTTCAGAGCTTCATTTTTTTTTAAATAAACAAAAGTCATGCGACTATGATGATCGTCTATAAACAATAGAAAATACCTGGAGCCGCCAATAAAAGTATGTTCCATGGGTCCACAGATGTCTGTGTGCACTATGTCTAGTAAACTATTGCTTCTCTGGCTGGTACTTTGGATTGGCAACCGACTTTGTTTACCTTCGCAGCATATAATGCACGAGGACTTATTTATATTTTCAATCTTATTGCCAATGGACATGCCAAGCACTGCATTGTTCATGCGTTTTAAGTAGTAGTAGTCCTTGTTGACGTGGCCCAATCTGCGATGCCATGTTACCGCCGACACTGCTGATGTGACGAGATTTTTTTGACTGGACCGATTCAATTTGTAGACTCTTAACCAACGATGCTGTAGCCAGAAGAACGTTGTGCCGGTTGTGAACCATACAGCCTGTTGTAGTAAACGAGACTTTGTTTCCTTTGTTTGCTAGTTGACTAACAGATAANCGAGGACTTATTTATATTTTCAATCTTATTGCCAATGGACATGCCAAGCACTGCATTGTTCATGTGTTTTAAGTAGTCCTTGTTGACGTGGCCCAATCTGCGATGCCATGTTACCGCTGACACTGCTGATGTGACGAGATTTTTTTGACTGGACCGATTCAATTTGTAGACTCTTAACCAACGATGCTGTAGCCAGAAGAACGTTATGCCGGTTGTGAACCATACAGCCTGTTGTAGTAAACGAGACTTTGTTTCCTTTGTTTACTAGTTGACTAACAGATAGCAAATTCGTTGCCAAACTTGGAACACAAAACATGTTTTCAACCACGATATCATATTCGCATTCGTCGGTTTTTTGGTAATTCTCGCATTGTCTGAACATAAAATTGGCACCCGTTTTATGTTCAGGCAATTCATTGATTGCAACAATAATTTCCTTGTGTTGATCGTATTTAGCATTCACGATACAACTTTCGTTTGGTGTGAGGTGAACGTTTGCGGCTAAGTCGATATAAGTACCACTCGTGTTTGTTGAAATTCCCACTAAAAACACTGCGCTAAAAGCATTCGGCTGCATCCTGTTGTTTTTCTTCGAATTAGACGAGAGATTTTCATTTAATTGGCACTGATTACGGTAGTGGCCAGTCTGTTTACATTTATAGCACTTCACAATTTTGTTTGATTTGATATATGAATCAATGCTGCTAACATTGCCATTATTTTTGCCATAGACAAACTCGTGTTTTTCTTTCCATTCAACTTGGAACGAAATACTTCACTCTCTTCGTGTTCCGGTGACGCCATATCCAGCAATTTTGTTTTGATGGAATCGGCCGTTATTGGAATTCCCGAGTGTTCGATGGTCATTATCACAGGCGCAAAACGGTTTGGCAAATCCGCCAATAGTAATGATCCTGTCCACTGATCATTTATTTCGAATCTAGTCCCACTGAGTTTCTGCGATGTGTCAATAATTTGAGTCACATATGATGTCATTGAACTGCAGCTTTCGAGACGTATAGAGATTAAATTCCGCAGTTGACTAATTCGTCGCGAAAAACCACTGTCATCAAATAATTGTCAGAGTTTTTCCCACAGTTCTTTTCATGATTTAACAGTCTTTATATGCAAGTAGAGAGTCGGGTCGATAGTCATTATTAACTTGGCTTTTGTTTTTTCGTCATCTTTACCATCTACTTTATCTTATCTGTCACCCGAATAACCCAATGTTTCGTGCCTTCTAAGACTAAGAAGTTCTCGGCTGCGAAACACCATTTACTATAATTTTCTCTTCCACGCAATTTCGGCACATTAACAATATATTTTGACACCATATTTTACACGGTACGTCACACACTAGCCAGTAACTGCAAAATTGTTCATAAATTACTGTTCAAATTTTCACGTAACAGGTTACCTAAGCTTAGTAAACTGTTTTTAACACTTGCAAATGTCCAAAATTCTTGTTTAAAACTACTAATTAATGCGAAATATTTGGGAAACGATTGCCCATAATCTATAATAAAACCACTTGAATGCTATACTGCAATGAACTAACTTTTACTTTTTACAACGGTCAAAAAGTACACAGAGTTTAAAGATATGACAACAATAGTAGCAATCACATAAAACTAATACAGATTATAATATTGTTTCTGATATAATTTTTCAATAGTCTCGAACCAGACCACGGGATTATTTATTTATTATAGAGTCCCGGATTTTTGGAAGGCGAACGTGGGGCCGAAGCCAATACGTTGAAGCCCTTTTGAGACCACTTTAATGAAATGGTGGCACAAAACCGGCGATTATCACTGTTTACACTATATAAATGTACCCAAGGACAATCTCCGATTCTGTGCTCAACTATTGCTAACTATGGAATGATATGAGGAAACTACGGAACTATGACACCTGCCGATAACAACGTTTACAATATATGTAAAAATGGCAGGTCACTTACTGGGCCCCCGGGAACTAGTTGCAACATTCGCAACAAAGGGGCAAGAGGGACATGAGCGGCTGAAGGGTGAAGATGCCTCGCTGGACTTTAAACTCCGAGCAGGGCTACTAACCCTGCTCTAGCGATTCCACTCTGGACGGCCAATGAAGGCAAGCCAGAGGCGGGAGACCTGTCCCCCGTCATGGTTCACTCCGGCAAGCCGGAGTTGAGGGACAGTATCCTCTCCCTGGAGCACTCGGTACCCACGGGGTCGCTTCTCCCCATCATCCGTCTCAAATGCCCTGCGGGGATAATATGTTCAGACGACAGCAGGTCAACCTACCCGAATCTGTAATTTATATTTATTATTATAGTAACATAATAATCTCAAAACTGACAGACTAGTTGCATGTAAAAAGTTGAGAACAGAGAAAGTTACCACGAGGGTAAAATTTTCTATCTAAACATTTTTACAAGAATTGTGAGCGTACATTAATGGCACCGATCGGGGCTGTTTTTGGACTTCCAGACGATCGTGGTTGAAGTTGCGACGTGCAATTGGTATTTCTGCTGCCCTTTGACACACCTTCACATCTAGATGCTTGCCACTTACTAACGGACACGCTACGGCGATTTGATGACCCGGTAACGTTCGCAGGCATCAATTCTAGAAACAAAAAGAAATAAAAAACTTTAGTTCGGAATTCGTACATTATTTTTCAAGCACATGTTATTTTACGCTGAAAAAAGAGCAATTAATTTTGTAAACTTTCCATTTAGATCATGAATGAATTACGCAATTACTTGCATTCATAATTGCTTAGATAAAGATAAAGACTACGATGATTTATTTTGTTTAGCAGTTAATATTGAGCAGAAATATGAATGTACCATTTTCGAGGAAGCAAATGTATAAAAACTTTTTTATTTCATGCTCTTCTGTTTTTGGGTCCAAAACCATAATATTTTTAATACCCACAGTTACAATCGTAACCCATAATTGTGGAAAGTCCTTATTAATATAAATAAAATATGTCTCAATACAAGGTAGCTGCTATCAACCGTTAAGGATTTCCCCTAAACTGCACTTTGCCTTCACAGTCAGGTCTGAAATGTTAGTCATAATTATTTAGGTCTTCAATACCAATAAAATAAGCCCAAAAACTTGGTAAAAAATCAAAATCGGTTCATAAAATATGAAGTTATCCGCGAACATTAAAAACCGGCCAAGTGCGAGTTGGACTCGCGCACAAAGGGTTCTGTACCATTATACATGAAAAATGAACGAATCTATTACCTACAACTAGCCAAAATACAAACATTTTTCGGAAAGCAAAAAATAGCGTTAAAAATTAACAAATGTATATGATGAATAACAAAGTTATTATTTGCGGTTTCACACGTTTATTGTATGGGGACCCCCTTAATATTTTTTTTTTAATTTTTAGTATTTGTTGTTATAGCGGCAACGGAAATACATCATTTGTGAAAATTTCAGCTTTCTAGCTATCACGGTTAATGAAATACAGCGTGGAGACAGACAGACAGAAAGACAGACAACGAAGTCTTAGTAATAGGGTCCCGTTTTACCCTTTGGGTACGGAATCCTAAGAACAAAACAAAATATACACAGTGTTCCTGAGGATATGCATTAATTTTGAATAATACTTCTATAGGTCTTGTTATAATTTTGAAAAGTGGCTTATAAGCTGAATCTACATACAGGGTTACTTGTAATTCGACGTATATCCGGAAGGAGGTGATAGAAGAGCAACAAATTAAGCCACTCTTACCTCTGAGCAAAGTTCAGTGGTTTCCGAGATTTTTGCATTTTTGTTTTGTATGTGTCTTACTAAGTGCGGGCGCAAATAACCCAATCATCCATGTAAAAAATCGACGCTACCAAATCCAATACGCTTGAGAGGATTAGTCAGAAGGTTTTCAAATGGTGTAATAATGGCCAAAAAGGTCTAAGCTTGAATGTCGAATTTTGGGTAAATTTCCAAAAATCCAAAAATTGCCAATATCTCGGAAACCACTGAACTTTGCTCAGAGGTAAGAGTGGCTTAATTTGTTGCTCTTGGGCCATTCTGTCACCTCGTTCCGGATATACGTCGAGTTACAAGTAACCCTGTATACTAATAACATGATCTACTTATACTACTAATATAAAGCTGATGAGTTTGTTTGAACTAGCTGTTCATCTCAGGAACTATGTTTTGAGAAGTTCTTTCAGTGTTGGATTGCCCATTTATAGAGGAAGGCTACATGCTACTGGTAGGTGTAGGTACATACAGAGAAGGTGGTCAGTAATATCTAAGTATAATCTATTGTTGGTATTAACTTCTATTATTAAGTATTTCGTTCACGTCACAGTTTATTAATTAAACGATCCCTAGCGAGATATCCACTGTACAAATCACTGATGAATTCTGGCATCCTTGTTGCAGTAACCGGGTCACCGGTGGTTAGTAAATCCATATTACGTATCACAAGAGTTCGGAACATCGTGTTTTTTAGTTTTCTTGAAGCTTAGCTTCTTCCAATAAGAAAATCATACATGAAAGACGAACTGCCATCTAAAACATTAAAAATAGGCATTATCATTTCAGGAATTAAAGTACGATAAAAAAACAATATTAAGCATTTCGATTAAAGAAATAAATTATATAACTTACATTTTGAACATCTACATCCAAGGAAACATTTACAAATGACAAGCTTTTCGGATTGACAGATAAAATCAAAGACGAAGGCGTGGTTGTCGTCGGAGGCGAGGATGATATTTTGTGTTGCTGAATACCGTTTTTCATACATTTGGAACCATATTTTAGTTCTATGTCGCGCCGTCAACATCGTTGAAGCGCTGCGATCGCGCACTTATAACCAAAGAATGCCGATAAGTTTTCATCGGATGTTGCAACGATGATTTCTTGGTTGTAAAAATGTTTTGCGTTAGAGAATCACACCCCTGGTGTCAGGAAGGGGTTAAAATTCCAACTACTTTTGACCCAAACAAACTGGCCAAGCTAAATAAAACCGTTTAATAAAAATATGAATGCGTATATAGATAAATTTATCAAAGCATTCCAATTTGTTTTTATTCCAGTTTGTTTGCGCCGCGTAAATTATTTTTTCCTGATTTGTCGATTAAAGTGAAATTCAGTATACAAAAAATACGTACCTACACTGAATTTTCGGGGACCAGTACCACGGTAATATACTGTGCCAGTACTGACCCAATTAAATATTGAGTATTAATTATACAAGCTGTTGATTTGCATCCTGGTCTTTCAGGAGGTTGTCATAAAATACATAAATAATCAATTGAAACTACGAGAGAAAAGGAAATGACTACTATGCGCTACTTTTTTTGTTGTTGAAATTTAACAGTATTTCAGAATTAATTAATCAAATCGTAGGTAAAGTCAATCCGTTCTTTAGTCCGTGTCATTTGCGTTTGTGTGAAAGCGCAGCGCATTTATAAGGCTACTAATGCGCGCGCCGCATTTAAATACGGCTAGTATACACTGGCGGATTTCGATAAATAAAATAAAAAAAAGTGTGTGCCTCCCTACACGGAAATTAGGGAGTGTTTTTGTTTTTCATTCCAACCTCAAGACCAGGGTTACACGATCAGTCTGGCGTCAGTCCAGTCCATCAGTCTGGCTCGGCTAAGACTGATGCCAGAATGACGGACGAAAAACACGGTTTATTCTGGACCATCAGTCCGTCAATCAACCGATTACACGATAATTCTCCCATCATTCTGAGGGACTGATGGAATGGACTAACGCCAGACTGATCGTGTAACCGTTGTCTTACTTGTGATATATCCTTGATGTAGACGACGCAATCACCCAATGCACGGGGGAGGTTTTACATTCATTTTTATTGTAAACCTCCTTTTTAACACACTTTTATTATTAATTTTGTCTATTTTTAAAACTTACATTGTGAATAATATTGTCACCTCGCTGTCACTTGTACATAAAGACAACAGCAGGTCAACGTATACCAATCTGTCAAATTTTACCAATCGAATATTAACCTACCTCCATTGTGATAAGGTTGAAAATCGAGTGCAGAAATTTGACAGATTGTGGTAACTTGATGTGCTGTCGTCTATACATTCTTCCGAAAATTAAACTATGAACATCCGCACAAAACCTATCATTTTCGTATCGTTGAATTTCGCATCGAAGGACACAATGTAGAATAACGTTAAAAAAATAAATTATTTTTGTAACGTAAAATAAAGCGAACTAGATAAAAAAATAACGATCATGACAACGGCATAACCAGGAGCACGAGGCGCCTTGGAAGACGCGTCTATGACAAAGACGCAGCGGGCCAGATGACGTTTAGCTGCACGGAAGATGTTGGAACTAAAAGCTGCAAAGGCTCAAGCCAAAATACTACTTAAGTTAATCCAAGAATGGTTTAAACTAGATTTAGCAGTCGTCGATGCTGAAGACAATATACGAGCCAGAAGTTACCGACACAGTACTGCCAATGCCGGGTATTGACAGTATTCAAGAGGAAAGTGTCATAATATTAAGTAATGAAACAGCTGTACGACGATAGAAGTCAAATAGAATATGGAAAAGAATTTGAACATCCATCTCAAGAAGATTTATTTTTTGATAACAATTTACTTGAAACAACAGCATCAAGAGTACAAAGGATGATCCCACCTGTTGACATCGCTAATGGAAAAGAGAAGGAGATGCACGAACCATTTAGTAACGGTAGTTCCATTCAGAACCTAACAGGAAACAAACTCTTCAGTAACCATAACAGCAACATATACCTTGCATACTACTTGATGCAGCTATTTGAAAGCAGAAAACCAGTTATGCTGAAATGTTTATTCCGTGCGACTTCTACAGTTAAAATGAATGTGTACAAGTGCAAGTGTTCTCTCGCGGCACTGTGATATGCGTCGTCTACAGAACCTACGAGATGCAGTGATAAAAATCATCACTAGGGGGCGGTATGTAGACAGCGCAATCAGGTATATAGGTGACGCGGACGCAAAAGACTTCAGCCAAGGAAGGCTCCTGGCAGGGACGGAATCACCAACAAGATTTTAAAGCTCCTCCCCGCCCAGATCATCGTTCTAATAGTGGCCATCTTCAATGGCGCCTTGAACAATAACATTTTCCCTCAAGCCTGGAAAGAAGCCACGGTGATTGGCATCCCCAAACCAGGTAAACCTAAATCGGAGCCTTCGAGCTACAGACCGATTAGCCTCCTCTCATCTTTCGGCAAAATCTACGAGAGGCTTATTCATAAGCGCCTCAAAGATTACGTCGAAAGAAAGAGCATTATCCCTGACGAACAGTTCGGCTTCAGAAACGAACATTCGTGCGTCCATCAGGTTCACCGCATAGTCGAGCATGTGAGCGTTGGGTTCCAACGCAAACTCTCGACAGGCGCGCTATTCTTCGACATAGCGAAAGCCTTCGACAAAGTCTGGCACAACGGCTTAATATACAAGCTGTACAAACTAGGGGTGCCCGATCGTCTCGTGCTCATCATACGAGACTACCTGTCGAACCGTACCTTCCGCTACCGCATAGGTAAGGCGCTATCTGACCCTCACCCGATTACAGCGGGAGTCCCTCAGGGCTCTGTCATCTCCCCGCTAGCCTTCTCGCTATACACAAGCGACATTCCCACCTTCCCAGCAACCAAGCTGGCTCTATTCGCTGAAGTCTAACAACCAGTCTTAACCAATTGTGTGCTATTGTGACAGACTGATGGATAGAACGAGTATCCCATTAACATGAGTTTATAAACAGAATCTTACTATAAAATCTATAAAATAATTGGTGGTCCTAGCTGATTGTCGGCCACGGCGGCTGTTCTCAATTATCAGGAGATCAGAACAGCTGGCCAGGACATATTATGGGAGTGCCGAACAAGGCATTTGCGACAGACCACAGGTGCACTCCGCTAACTTCCTCACTCTATAGGGCAGGATAGGAGAGGAATCCACGACCGAGCAGATCAATTTGAAAAAATCCTTCAGTGTAAAATAGGCTTATTAAATCAACAGAGGAAGGATATAGACTACCTACTTTATCAGAGGACGGAGGTGCGCGAAGTCTCTAGTCTTCCGCAAGTGTGGAGCTAGGGTATCAGATAAAAGTTAAGGTTATCACAAGGCCTAAATGATTCCCCTAGAGAGTAAAAAGGGTAAAATTGAGGCTAGTTAATGTCTAGATAGAATGAGTTATTAATTTATTATTTAATTATAGGGTACACAAAGGTCTAAAGTATTTATTAAACACAACTATACAGCAGAAAGCGTGAAATTATAATTAAAGACTGCTACTGAGTAGCACTTCAGAGGAACGCTTTCGGACTTTACGTGCCCATCACCAGAAAGCAACGGGGGTGTCTGTAACCTTCCAAA
Source organism: Heliothis virescens (assembly GCA_002382865.2). Taxonomy (NCBI): domain Eukaryota; kingdom Metazoa; phylum Arthropoda; class Insecta; order Lepidoptera; family Noctuidae; genus Heliothis; species Heliothis virescens. The sequence goes on along the minus strand of NWSH02000006.1, from coordinate 10,265,570 downwards.
CTCAGTGCTCGCCTTTGTGGTGAAAATTTCTAAAACCCACAAAGCGATTTTCTCGCGCCTGACCAAGTATCGAAGACGAAGACATACATGCACGGCAGTCGCCTATGACGACGACTAAAGCGAAGAGAGATATTGGTATATGAAGGAGCAAAGCAAAGATCAGCTAAGTTTTGCTGTTATATTAATTTACTACAATTGTTTATACTGTTGACGCCGTAATCGCACCCGGCAGCCGCTTAAAAAGCGAACCGATGATGGCCTTTCAGATAGGCGCTTTATAGATTTTCATTGAAAGCTTTGCAAAATAACTATGAAAATTTGGAAAGGGGTTGTGCTTGTAAATTCAGAAATTATCAAACTAATAATTTATAATGGTAGGTAGTAAATGAGTTGGGTTTGTTAGGTATGGCATCAACAAGCTTCCCAGAAGTAGTGTAACAGGCACAAGATTTTAAAAGCTGCGTCCACAGTCTCGTTCTAATAGTGGCCATTCTTCAATGGCGCCTTGAACAATAACATTTTCCCTCAAGCCTGGAAAGAAGCACGGTGATTGGCATCGCCCAAACCAGGTAAACCTAAATCGGAGCCTTCGAGCTACAGAGCCGATTAGCCCTCCTTCATCTTTCGGCAAAATCTACGAGAGGCTTATTCATAAGCGCCTCAAAGATTACGTCGAAAGAAAGAGCATTATCCCTGACGAACAGTTCGGATTCAGAAACGAACATTCGG
>NWSH02000006.1:10237445-10247747 GCA_002382865.2 Heliothis virescens | reverse complement strand
AGATGGCGCTACTAGTATACAATTTTGCAATTAATTAATATAAATCAACAGCCTTAATTATTTATTTTTTAATTTTTTTGTATTTGTTGTTATAGCGGCAACGGATATACATCATTTGTGAAAATTTCAGCATTCTAGCTATCACGGTTAATGAGATACAGCGTGGAGACNGTTGCACATTATTTCTAATAGATGGCGCTACTAGTATACAATTTTGCAATTAATTAATATAAATCAACAGCCTTAATTATTTATTTTTTAATTTTTTTGTATTTGTTGTTATAGCGGCAACGGATATACATCATTTGTGAAAATTTCAGCATTCTAGCTATCACGGTTAATGAGATACAGCCTGGAGACAGACAGACAGACAGACAGACAGACAGATAGACAGACAGACAGACAGACAGACAGACAACGAAGTCTTAGTAATAGGGTTCCGTTTTACCCTTCGGGTACGGAACCCTAAAAACTGATCGCTGAGAATTCCCAGTTTAGGTAACCTTCTACTAAATATTTGTACCCGAATGATGACTATAACCTAACACCCTGTTATTTAGAACTATTGGAAGCCAACTATACAAAATCTACATCTGCCCCTCTCCGGTGGAAACAACTGTAACACTACCTCAACACCTAACGAATTCCTTGAAGCACCTTTCAGACAGACAATACCTTTACCTCAAAGCCTAAGAGAGGTCCAGCTAATTGGCGCCCAATCTGGGCCCTCTATCAGAGACGGTAATCACGAGACCAGGCGACGCCATTAACCTCACACTATTACGACATAAAGGGACTGATCATTTATTACAAACACAATTAGTATAGTTAATATTGTATACAGAACGATAAAATGGTTATTTAAATAGAGGAATTATGGGATACTTATTGAGGAATTGATACTTTAGATAAATGGTGGTTCAGTTTTCTTGGGACTCAATTTATGAGGGTGTGCTTGCAGGTAAGCTCGATTAATGAGAGTCTTTGAAATAGTGTGCAAAATATAATTCATTTACAGATAGTTTGTCCTTAATAATAATGAACGCTTGGCTTCCAATGAGTTCGTCAAAGGATCTAACAAAGGTGCAATGGGTCTTTTTAGAAATAAATGGGAGAAGCCTATGTGAATACTAATTATGATGGCATTATGGATTAAAATCTATCAACTCTTCTGAAAACACCCTGTAATAGTACTTAGCAACAATATTCCAAAAAGACGTAACGTAAAGACAGATTGCGTTCACATGTTAAACTTTCAGGAGCTACGAAGATAAATGAAGTGTATTAGTATCAAGTATAGTATATAAACTTATACTTTAAGTGTTGTTGACCCCAAAAGCGATCGGGCTTGTACCATTAATTTTATAGAAGCATATCAATCAATTACTTGGGAGCGGTTGAGTATGGGCGGACTTTAATTGAATTTAATTAAGGTACTACAGATGTGATACGGAAAGTAATTTTGCAAAGTATTCCTTGTTGCTTTCAATTGAACGTTCCGAACAAGAAGGTTTTTTGAGAAAACAAGGTCTTGGATTGATTGCTGAGCTCTGGTAAGTATTGCTCTTATGTATATGTTTTTCCTTTCTGGTGAAAAGATAGCTTATATTATAGGAGAAAGTGAATTTGTCGATTTACCATAAGATTTTTTTTTAACAAATGGTGGCTATTTCATGCAAAATGGTTGTCGTTTGATTGCTTCAATTTACATTGAAAAGAGTTATAAGGCTGAGTGTTATCTTTATCTGTGATAAAAATATCACATCTTTATCAAGAACATTGAACTTAATAATAGCAACCTGTTATTACCCATATGTGAAGTTCAACCCTACCTAGCATTACCATTATCTAGCATGATGTTTTATATTTTGATCAATACTAAAATCTATAGCACATAACATTACACATATATGAACATGTACTATTTAAAGCACCATACACATAACAGTCAGACATGCTGACCGGTGATTCCTTGCCTCGCATCATATAGCATAGAAGCACACGAGCGGAGTCTCCTAGTCATGGGGACTTCACGGCTTCACGGTTTGCTTGTGTAAGCAATACTTGGGTTTAAATGTGTGACGTCATGCTGGTGGTTGCACAATCAGCTGGTTTGCTGATCTTTGAGAGCATGATCATCACCATCGATCAATAAAATGTTATTAATTTATGTACATTTCATGTATTACATGATCCCAATACTTCAGAACGAGCATCATCAAAATCTCCCTTAGAAGGGTAATTTTATTAGACATGGGTGTTTGTGAATATTATGGGTAAGGGACAAGTTATAACCGTACATTTAATTTTCTTCGCGTGTGTTTTTTTTCTTCTCGTCCACCGAAAGTAGGACAAAGATTATGTGTGCTAGCCGTCTAGTTAGAAAAAAAAACATAATTCTGAATCTTTAAAATATAGAAAATCTTTTTGGACGCCATAGAAATTGCACAAAATCAAACTCTTCGACTTCCAAATGACTGAACTCGCGTGTATATACTTAGATATCTACATGTTTGTCTGATAACATATTCATTGAGGGTTACCGGCTGCCGACGTTGGGGTGGAATGCGATACTCGGATGAGTTAACATCAGATATCATACATGATTGTTCGCGATTGATACCCAATTGATGGAGATCTTGCTGCAATGCCGGTGGTGGTCTGCTGCATATATACCGATACAATTGGGAAGGTGGAAAGTTAATGTTTATCATGCTTGAAGCATCACGCAGAAGTATGCTTACTAAGGAAAGTGTTAGCCAAGTCCATTTATTAAGTCCATACTTAATTTCAACATTTAAAAGGATCAACTTTTGATTGCATCATCAAAGATAATATAATAGCGTCCAAGGCCGACTGCCGGCCACGGCGGCTGTTCACAAGCAGCGATCTCGGCTCGACCCGGGAATTGAATCCGAGCCCTCGTGCTCAGCAGTTAGCTATGCGACAACTAGACCGATAAGGCAGCCCAAGATAAAACGATATTGGAATACTACAAATGTGACAAGGACGACACATGGGTTTCCGAGACACGATAATATAGTCCAAATCTATCATTGTCAACAGCACAATCCTAACAAGTAATCAGAGCTATCAATAAGCACCTTTAACGAAGTTAAATTACGACAGCGAATGCTTTGAGGCCTGTCCGGCACAATGGCGACCCGGCTAATAGTGTCCGAAGCATGTGTGTGTCCTCCTTTATCAGATTACCCCAGCTTAGACCATAACCACGGAGTACTAGACTAGTAATTACCTCAATTGCGGTGGTTGTCCAATCACATGAAACATAATTAGAGTAGTTCTAGGGCTTAATAATTGAGTGAGTGACAAATGTTCCGTCGTGTAGTTAGTTATAATGGATTTTTTGTTTTGCTTTTAACTTTAATTTGAAACGTTCTATCATCAGCTTTGACTGTCTCACTGCTAGGTACCTACAGGTATCTTCTTTCTCATACGGAGAAGGAATTGAGCTCAGTCACCATGCTTGGTCAAGATAAATTGGTGGTTTCAGATTTATTTATGTCCATATCTTTTAAGATTTTCTTGCATCTTTACTCAGTCTTTGGTGACCAAGGTATACTAAGGAGGTACATATACCTTAGAAATATTACATTGGCATACTTGAGAGACTGGTGCTATAACTACTAGATCACCGTAACTTTTAAATCTTTTAAAAGACTTCTCGAATTGGAAGACGAATACACCAATCGGTTCTGCTATTTGCGAGCAACGACAAACATACGAACCATCCATTATTTTTAACTCGATTGATAACAAATTTAAGGTAAGGTTAATAATACTTATGTTTCAAAGGTTAAAATGTTACATGTAGAAGGTAATTCTACTAATGGAAACGGAAAAGAAAACAACGTAATGTGTTATAGCTAATTTTAACATTGGAATGACGTGGGGAAAAAATAGAATTTTCCAGAATAGCTGTAGTACGGTCGGCGTCAAAAGTAGCTGAGCAAATCAACATTTTTAAAAGTGCCTAACAACGTCTAGGATCATAATTACCTAAAAACGTAAACGCCAAAATTAGTTTAACATCCTAACCTTCAAAAAAAGTGGATGAGTGGTCCGGTGAGTTATTGACGACACGGTGATAAGCAGTTTTGAAAATTTTGATTTGTTCAGCTACTTTTAAAGCTGACTGTACTTTTAAACATACTAACTCTCGTAGACGTAGCTATAGAACCATGCCAGATAAATACATAACTTGACTGAAATAATTAAATGAAATAAACATGGAACTTCTATCTACTTGCTAAGTAACTGACACCCTATTCTAATCGTTGGTCTAGTAGTCACATAGCGCGACGACTGTACACCAGGTAAGTAGTAGTAATTACTAGTTTTCGTCGTATTCAGGTAGGAACCTGGAATTGTAACAACACAAAATAAACAGAATATAAGTTTAAGTTTAAGGCTAAGTCGATTGCGGAGCCGCGCGGATCGATCGATCATGAGGTTAAGCAACGGCTGGCGCGGTCGGTCCATGGATGGGTGACCATCTTGTCATAACGAGTTCTTCCGTGTTTCGGAAGGCAGAATAAACTGGGGCGTCCCGGCTGTTATCCTGAACATCTTTGGCAGTCGTATCACGGGTAAGTCAGAAGCTGAAAGATCTACGAAACCAGTTCGTACCGGGGTGTCCAGGTTGCCCGGGTAACTGCGTGTTTGAGAGGTCAGACAGGCAGCGCCTCCATGTAAAACACTGGTTTCAGCGCAATCGCAGTAGACTGTGAAGGCGACCCCAAGGTAAGTTAGGAAAAGATAGGCCAGATGCAGGATAGTTTTAAATTAGTTTTGAAATCACTGCAACTCAGAATGAAAGACTTTCCACAGAAGAACACCTACTTTTGTTTAAAAGTAAACAGAAATAAAACTAAAAAAAAATAACTTTGTAACGATAATCCAACACCTACGCCTCTGAGGGCAGACTAGATAATTTATAAAACGCCCACGGGTCAATAAACCCTTTGAGTAAGATAAACCACCGTGTTACGCATCAACATGTACATTTTAACTAAGGATAGATAAATAGCTGACTGCTGAAGAGTTCGCGGCTAAGTCAAGCCATGCGGAGCATCGATCATTAAAGTTAAGCAACGCTTGGCGCTGGTCAGTCGTCCATCTTGTCATAACGAGTTCTTCCGTGTTTTGGAAGGCATGATAAATCTAGTCTTCAGAAGCCCGAAAGTCGAATCGGGTGGCGGTAACTGGGTTGTGGAGGTGGAGGAAATAACACGGGAACGGGGAAAATGTTTTTTTTTATTTGACCATAATTTTGGAAATTAGTGGTCGATAAACACTACTAATACGGAGTCTCCAGTTCGATGCACAGATCGAGCTAAAATCACTTGTGGACATCCCAGAGTCTGGGAAACTGAGGATGGTCCACAAGTGCATCGAAGGTACGTAAAAATGTCTTGCACTAGATATTTATCTATAAGTGAGTTGGATTTGCCGTCCGAGCCGGACTAGCTGTTAGTGTCCGAGTTTTTACTCTTTTTATAGTCAGTGAATAAATTCTAATTAATTTTGAAGTTCACCACTAAATTGATAGACACAATTATTGAAACGATACCCACAGAAAAAAAAATGCCATACTTTTAGTCTAAGAAGAAGCAGTCTGACAATCCAAAACAAACTAAACTCTTCCACACGTAGTAAGATTCCACCAAGATTTAGCTCTTCCAGCATAATAAATTAGGCTACGTAACAGCTGATGTTAACTTTGGGTTAAAACTACCTTCATAGGCGGTGTATGTTTTGAACCGGAGTTAGTTAAAACAATGTTGTTGTAGACTTACCTGAAGTCTAGCACCTGTTCAGTTAAGAAAATATACGAGCTTGTAGGAATTATGATTAATTGTTCTGCTTTGTAAGTTGCGTTTCTGTGTTGAGGATAGAATAGCTTTGAGCAATTGCATAATAAGCTTCCTGTAGTTTTACATTTGTGTTGAAGAAAATTCTATATTTAATCATTTTTTAGCCACACATACCAAAATTGAATGAAATATTTGTTAACTGTGCGTTTTGTTAGGTTTTTCAAATCATTGCCTAAAATTTACCTTGGCTCACATAGGTTTGCCAATGCTTTGCTGTCTTTCAACAGGTTTATAGTGTTGATCAAATCTTCCAAATTTGATGTAAAGCACACTATTGAGAATAAACGTCAAAGCATTTACCTAAAATCATTTATTTAGTACATCAACACACATCTCTCTTGCTCTTATTAATCTTCCTCTTAATCCGCTCCGTGTATGCAGCCACTATGTTGGACAGCAGTGGCAAGGCTGAGGACTTCTCATCATCTTTTACTCCACATCAGCACAAGATCTGCCCTGTTCATGAAGAAGAGTTTTGAACTTATAAAACAGGTAATATGTACACGGGCAGCACATCAAACCTACCACAATCTGTCAAAATTCTTCAATAGATTTTCACCTTATCGCATGGAAGGTTCGATTGGTAAATTTGTCAGATTCGGATAAGTTGACGTGTTGTCGTCTGTATATCTGATAGTTGTTCCATGGAAATCCTTTTTACACACCACGACAGATATAATATTGATCACCAATTTTGCTCGAAATAGAAAGCCAGAAAGTCTGAATCAGTCAAAGCCAAGAGACATTCGGGTTTGTAGAGGTCGGATAGGCAGTCGCTCCATGTCAAACACTGGTTACTATCAGCTGCATGGCTTAGACTGGAAGCCTCCTCAGCTTAGTTGGGAAAAAAAATTAAACAGACTTTGTCGATCAGAGCTAATATACACCAGCGAGATTCATAAACTCATATCGATGCCTTAGAGTGAAAACCTCGTAAGTGTAAGAGACATGACTTTTCAGGAGGAACATGTAGGATGTCTTTGCGAAATTACCTTCCTAAAACGAGATAAAAAAAATGGGGAAAAAAACGCATTTCCGAGGTTTTCACTCTAAGCGACGATATATATTCAACCTGCTCCTCTTATTCTTCGGCATAGCAGCTTCTGACATCAACACAGATGTGGTGTATGAGATATCCATTCCACTCCAGGTACTCTCTGACCAGCTCGTTGACTAACAGTACTTCGTCTGTAGGGGCGGGAGGTGTTTTAGTAGACCCTGAGGTCTGGCGGTCTTGGAGGAGTTCCGTCACTTGAGCTCGGACCTGGCAACATTAAATAATGTATTCATATAACAGCTGGTAAATGGGGAAAAGTTAGTATCGTGGATATTTTAATACAAATATGCATAGGCTTTCCAGATAAGAGGTTTTTTGTCATCAGTATTATGTGAAAAACCTTTAGAAAATAATAACTCTTTTCCATAATTAGCTTACTTTTTTGGCTTCGTCAAATACGTCAAACCGTTTTGTCATAAATTATATAAAAGTAATAAATTGTAGTATGGTCGGTTAAGATCGCAATAAAGCACAAAATCTCAAGCTTACTGCTACCCACGACTAGTCCAACGGCAGGCCAAAACCACTCCCAAAGATAATCCCATAAAAATGGCCAAAACACACGTAATGCGTTTCAGATCGTCGCACAAATTAAAATAAAAATGATCACCATTAAATGTTTATTTAAACATGGTTTTATTCAGCTGAGCACTTTAATGGCGCGTATTTTATTGCAAACCCGCATTATATAGCGACCACGGGCATCGGATTACAAATAGTACGGCCATCCGAAACACGAAACAAAATATTTTGTTGTAATGGAATTTTCACATCGTCAGAAAAAAAATGTTAAAAGTTTTTGACGTAAAATAGATAGGCTTTGGTTTTTGTTGACGTTCTTTTGAGTATTTTGGAAGAAAACTAAAAATATATATTCAACATAAAACTAATTTGCTTCTTGAAAAATTAATATAGCATGTTATACCCTGGTAAAAGCAATCAGGATCAGTTCACTTATTTATAAAACATATGTCCTTATAAGGAGACATTATCAAAATAATAACGTACTTTCTTCAAGTAATTTCTTGCTTGTATTTAATTAATTTCAAACATTCTCTCAAATGTTTTCCACATTTGAGAGAATGTTTGAAATTAATTAAAATATACAAGGCTGATTATTACCAAACCAGTAGGTACAGACGACAGCAGGTCAACGTATATGAATCTGTCAAATTTTACCAATCGAATATTAACCTACCCACTATTGCATAAGGTTTGAAAATCGATTGCAGAAAATTTGACAGTTGTGGTAACTTGATGTGCTGTCGTCTGTACCTAATTAGAGGCGATGCATCAATGCTCGTGCCTTCAGTGAAAATGATTTTATATTAAGGAGCTCATTTTCGTGTAGCGTAGTTTAAAATAATCTACACCATGTAGACTCGGTTATATTTTGAGACTTTTGTGTAGAAGATGGCATAAAACCACGAAGTTTCAAATTTTAAAGATTTCACATATAACAGCTATTTCAGTAAAGAAAATTACAATCAATATGCATTTGAGGTTATACGGGAATTGAAATACAGCACCAGGATATCAACCCACCTCAATCTGTCAAAATAGATTTTAAACTTTGTCAATAGGAGTTGACTGATTCGGGTAGTACAGGCAACAGCAGGTCCCGGTACCCGAATCTGTCAAATTTTACCAGTCAAACATTAACCATTAACATTGTGATAAGGTGAAAAATCTAATTGAAGAAATTTGACCGATGCAGGTAGGTTATATCAACTACCTCAATCGGTCAAATTTGTCTTGCTTTTGCTTGTCGTCTACATGGAACCCTACTGGCGCCTGTACCTAAGTGTAATTTATTGTGTTGAAGGCTTTGTAGTAATATTAGTTACATAATAGTAAGGACGTACCTCTGCATTGATTTTGCTTAAATAACCGTTTCTTCTTCAGAAGGCCTTTTATTGCTACTAAATAACTCTTTCTCTGTATCGCTTTTTCATTCATTTTTGTAGAAAATAATATTTTTACAAATATGTCATCGATGTCTTGGGTGACAGTTGAGTGTGTCAAAAATTTATTAATTTCTGTTTACATATTATCTTGTAATGCCAGATACAACCTCGTCACTATAACCTTCTTTCGCCGTTCAATAAAAAAAGCTTGACGATTCAAATAAGCAATTAAAAAGTCATGTAAATAACATACACAAATGTCGCAATAACATTACAATTTTATTACAAAATTGTATGAAATTAAGTTATTCTAAATTTGGATTCCTCGGCTCCTAAATTCTATCTACTCTTAAGCTTTAAACAGTTCCCTATATTTTGCTGTTTTTAAATATATTTCACAACAAACCTCTAATAAGCACACATCTTACTTACATCATCACTCACATCCCAAACCAAACCCAATTTCATCTATCTAAACGAAAGCAATTTCAAAATGACAAAAAAAATCCTTCGAAAATTAACACTTCCTTTACAAAATTAGGATAACCTTGGTATAAAATTCAAATAAGCGAGCTCCGGGAGCTTTAAGTGATTCAATTCAAGTAATAGGAGGTAACTTGAGACACAGTTCCAGATCTGGACTTAGGGAACGCGTATGAGGAGCGACGTAACAGACTATTTTCAAAATTGTTTCTGGAATTGAATCTTGGAAAACCGGCCAAGTGCGAGTTGGACTCGCGCACGAAAGGGTCCGTACTATCTATGAAAAATGAACGTATCTATTACCTACAAACTAGCCAAAATAAAACAATTTTCGGAACAGCAACAAATAACTTTTTTTTTCATACAAATCTTTATATATAAAAATGAATCGCTAAATGTGTTGGTAAGCGCAATAACTCAAGAACGGCTGGAACCGATCGGGCTTATTTTGGTCTTAAAATGTTTGTACAGATCGAGGGAACGGTTTATATATAAAAAAAAACAGATCCGCGTAACGAAGTCGCGGGCAGAAGCTAGTATATGAATAACAAAGTTATTATTTGCGGTTCACACGTTTATTGTGAATTTTAGTATTTAATATTTACCCTTAAATATTTAAATATTTTTTTTTTGTATTTGTTGTTGTTGACAGACAGACAAACAACGTATGTCTTAGTAATAGGGTCCTGTTTTTACCCTTTGGGTACGGAACCCTAAAAAGCAAAGTTATTTGCTTCTAGATTTAGATACATTCTGTTTATTTGAGCTGCGTACGTAGGAGTTCTGTTACTCACATTTTGTAATTCATATTTTGTTTTTTATTTTGGGTAGAGGTTGTCATATACGGCCGTTCCTAAATAACCTATCTAACTCTGGATTAGCTTACCAGAGATAGGAATTTGACATTACTTGTATGGGCTAATGTCAAAATTCTATCACTGTAAGCAATCCAGAGATA
>NWSH02000006.1:10189299-10199784 GCA_002382865.2 Heliothis virescens | reverse complement strand
GCGACACTAGAAGACGTAGGTAAAATGTTAACTATTTCGAAGTTAAACCTCTAAGGGTTGATTCGACCAAACTTCAACTATTCCTCGAGTTACTATACCAAGATTTAGCTGTTCACAATCTTAATCTCGTGAAAATAAAAAGCGTTTTTTCCATGCAATCTGAAGTATCGAATACGCGAATAGAGGAGTGAAAGTTGAACTAATGCATTACCCGGAAAAAAAATATTACTCCAAGGCGAGACGATATCTCAGCTAATGTTTTTCAACTCGTTTAGTGTATATTCAGTTAAATCTGTCAGTCATGTCATAATATCAGCTGATGATACTCGCCATGTTAGAGTAATGCTAGAAGAGTTTGCTATACCGCTAAAATCCGCGGTATAAATGTATTCCCGATTAGTGAGCTGACTCTTGATTACTAGTTTGTAAAACGTTATGCTGGAGAAAACAACACTTTCATCTCGGATAATACTTATTCCAGTTTGGTCGAATCGACCCTAACCCTGTCAACTTGTACTATGGACTGTAGTTGAACCGCAAGTCTGCTTACAAGTTGCAGGTTGCTTGTTACCGACACTGTTGCGAGTTCAGGTAAGGCTTGCGAACCTGTTGCATACTTTGTGCTCGTCAAACTTTATTGAAGTATCTTCGATATGTGGATAAAGTAAATGTGATATACCTTAAGTACATTAACTTTTATGGTACAATATTAGGAATTTTGGTGGATTATTTCAAATTGTACAGAATTTATCGTTCCTATTCTTCTTGGCGAGTCGATGGCAATCAGCTTATGTATAGGCTCAGTATTTTGCCACTACATGGCATTATCAGTGGCGGCAAGTAGTTCGCTGTGCAAGTGTTGAAACACATTAGGCAGCATAGAAGGTGCCGCATTATTTGTGGTGTGGCTCCGCACTTGCATTTGTTATCATCAGAGTAGCCCCACCTACAAAGGAAGGACTACCTTGCATCTTGAGACTGGTGTAGTCTGTTACGAGACTTCCATACGGACCACAATAAGTCATGGTCTGCTGGAAGCCGTTCTATGGAATAGAAGAAAGTCAATTAGAGTTCGATATTTACATGAAGGCACAATAGTTTTTTGCTATAGTGGTAAAAAATAATTTCTTAAACTTCGTCATTTTACTTCTGGAAAATCATAACTTGGCTAAAATGTTGGCTTTGGAATATATCAAATTTTCTTCATAAGCATCGTTAGTGATAGATTCGAGCTGATTACAATTCGTACCAATTAGCCACATCATTTTCAATTCAGCCAGTTTGATTGTGCCAACACGGTGACGGTAATTTGTATGCAAAACATTGGTTTAATTAACGCGTCGATAGCACTAAAGCCTATTCTACCAGTAGATACCGAGAACTGTGACCGATACTATTTCGAAACGCACACTGCAAATTGGAACTAAAATTAAATGGCATACAAAGCCTAGAGACAATTTTTGTGCAACATTTTTCCTGGAGTGTTTTTTACCGCCTATGATATTTGTATTTTCTGCCCATAAAAAATACCAAAGCGATTTGGAAACTATTAAGAGGGAGGCGTGAACGGCTTGATAAACTAAACTCTAAAAGAGTGGCTGACAGATGAGGTTAAGTTGGATAAGTTGCTCCTGTATTAGGTAAAAAACTATGCACTTAAAATATCAAAATTATTGATAGATGATGTGATGAGAAGATCCAGGGTTCAATGTTATTTTCTTTTCTAAATCTTCAGATGACCAGGAATGACAGACTTTTACATAATCAAAACCCACCTCTGTTCCTTCTCTTTGAGCTCTAGAATCCCGGTTACCTTACAATTCTTCAAACCAGTATATATAAAATCCAAACCTATGAAAGAGATCTACCACCTTCTTGCTGTAGATTGTCGAAGAGCTGACGAACGGGGCAGCTCAGGCCACCACCGGGCGCTGGGCCGCTTCGGAGACTTACTCGTGTGACAGTTCCCTGGAGCTGATCGAGTCAGCCGCGCGGTACATGCGCACGCGACATTCCGAGAACGTTGTTTGTGCTTGTGGACTGGGTAAGTTTAGCACTGTGATTTTTGTAGTGGAAAAGGTATCAATTTTTTTCTTATTCTCCTACCCAATGGCACGTTATTATGTGAATTAAACGGTATACATTTTAATATTTTTGCATTGATCATAACTTGAGCCATCAGCCACTTGATGCCTATATTGTAAATTTAGACGCACAATTTTGGCTCTCAATATTTTGTATCCGTTCAAAACTTAATTTGTTAGAAGAAGAAGAACTTCACAATGATCTAACAGATCGATTATTTCACAGAGACATCATAGCAGCCGCTACACAGGGAACGAAGACGACAAGATTCAAGCCATCAGGAACATGACAGAGCTGCTGAGCAGAACGTTCAGTTCCCACTTCGGTTTCCAGTGCTGGTCATTTGGACCCCGCGCCGTCAGAGAGCCTCACCAATATGTGATGCACTGGGTGCCTTTGGAGGCGTTGCAGACTTTCAAATATGGTAGGTACTAATGTAGATGGAATTTTTTTCATGTCTGTGGGTTAGAGCAAAATGTCGTGGAATTATGTGTAAATATTTTGACAATATTTTGAGTCTACGATAATGTGTTGGAATAAACTTGCCAAATAGTTCGTTCCAACACATTACCGGTAGACTCAAAAACATTCCCAAAACATATGACTCAAAAATCAATTGGAGCTAAGGCAGTTACTTAAAGAGGATAAGCGAGGTTTTTCAAAGAAAATATATCAGATACAACTGATTATTTTTCCAAATTTTGTCAAAGATCTTGTAACCTACACACATACACTACGCAACAAAAAAGAAACTTTTTTTTTTCTCCAAGGTGAAATATATAATTTTTGTAGATTATTTGATATTGAATCGAAGTCCAGAACATAAAGTTGCTCTAGCAGTCAGGATTTGGAGATATACTTTCTTATAGTGCTAAAACGCGATTTTTACGATATTTGATGTAAATTTTGAAGGACAGCAATTTTCTGGAAATTTTTAACTGTGGCATCATATAATACTACTCTTGCCGACACCAACCCATTTAAATTCCTAACGCCACGAGTTTTCATTGACGTACTATACGTTTTCAGCTGCGGTAGTTCGATCTCCCCTATATCTATTTGACCTATTAGTATGAAAAACTCCGATGTAATAAAATGCTATATTTGGGAAAGAAAAGTCGTAAAAATATAATTAAAATGGATTGAACGCGGGGAAAGTAGTACTATATGATGGTATAGTAAAAATACTATAATTTTTTTTGTCCTCACAAAAATTAACGTTAAATATCGTTAAAAATCGCGTTTTTAGCACTATAAGCATGGTTTATCTCCAAATCCGACGTGCTAGACCAATTTTATGTTCCGGACTTTTATTCAGTATCAAATTATCTACAAGAAATCATATATTTCACCTTGGAGATTTTTTGTTGTTGCCTAGTGTAATTTACAAAGATCCATAAGTACCATCGTACCAACCAGCAATTCAATTTCAGCTTCCTTGTTACTTATCTCAACGTAAGACTTAAAACTAATTTTATTAGGATCCAAACTAAAATACATCAGGTGTACCTTTAGTTATAATAATACACCCTATATGGAGGTAAAATCCTATTAACGCCCGCTTGCGCTCCACGTAGGAAACTATATTTTAATAAAGCCCGGAAAATAGAAGACTGTTATTATAATCCTGTGAAATAATATTCTCAACAATCAGGAGAGCACATCTCTAGGATATAATACTGTTGGCTAGATCAGTGGTTGTCAAAGTTAAAAAAAAAACATTTTTGTGACTTAGCTTTTGATTTCTATACCAAAGCTGTTGTTTTTTGACATTTAATTTTGTGTTTTTTAAGTGTAAAATGCAGACATTTTGTAGATATTTTACATTGTATTAAAAACCTTTTCTTCTTCAGGAGCACCTAGTGTTAATTTTTAAATTTCGTAAATATTTGTATGATTTAACTTTGTTTGAGTTGTTATTTGAAATCCTGTGTTCAACAATGGACCAATACAAAAACTAATACATAGACGTTATTGACAAAAATACCATTCTTATAACACAAGACCATTAATTTCCAATAAATCACTGCGAGCACTTTGACAAACACTGACTTGCAGCGGCTGCAAGTACAACACTTTTAAATATGGTGATTGTTTTGATGTCTTTAGACTAGAACGCCTAACTTTCCTGCCATCAGTTCATATTACTGCCTGAGCCCGCTTTATAAAAGTTTAAAGTTCGCAGTCGGGAAATAAGAAACACGAAGTTTGGGAAACTGTGTACAGACGAAAACACATCACGTTACCACAATCTGTCAAATGTCTGCAATAGATTTTCAACCTTATCACAATATTGGTAGGTTAATGTTTGACTGGTAAAATTTGACAGATTCGGGTACCGTGACCTGCTGTGCAATGTTGTTGCTTGCTCCTTGAATTGGGTTCTGATCAATATTTGATGGTGGTTTCAAGTTTAGGTAGGACTTTGTTAGTGAAATGGAATAACGTGTATTGTTTGATAGTTGTTTTCGTGATATTGAGTTACTTTTTTCAAACTAATATTGGTATTTTCTCTGGCAGTGTTTTGTGAAGCTAATCATTTGTTAGTGTCGTCATTACCTTTATGGCCCATTAACCAACGTGCTTCAAATAAATTTATAGACAATCCATATAACGGCCAATACCACAGGTTCCAGGTTAAGCTCTCTAATATATACTGCCATAGAAATGTCTTACATTTTGAAAACTTTTCTATGGTATGATCTGTCAGATAGCTATTCAGGACTTTATCTCGAACCTGTGGAACTGGCACTGAATATTTTATATCAATCTACTTTTGCAAATAACCACTTAACTTCGCATTGTTTCGATATATTTATTTAGTAACATTGGCTTACAGCCTGCGTAGGTGATATTTATAAGGGCACCCCTTTTCACTGAAGTAGGTTAGATCAATCATGCGTACCTTGATCATATTATTATCAATCCATACATGACTGCTTCGATAATGTCACTGTCCTAATGACTCCGTAGTAGATAGAAAGGTTCATTTTAAACAGGAAGTTTTTTCAACAAAATAATAATCTTCACGGTTTCTATATCTATTTATTATTGTAGTCCGGTAGTTAGTCCGTAAAAAATATTTAAAATATTTTTATATATATTTAAAAGACAAAATTTTTTTGTGTAATACGGACTTCTTTAAAGTTCAGCGTATTTTTTGCTGAACAAAAATTGCCATGAATATTTTCCTGTATTTAAACTTTTATATGCGTACATAATGCAATAGGTTACTTTACAATGGGCAAACCACGACCACAAAAAAAAACAAATTAAAAAAAAAATGTTTTCGTCAACATTACTCTCAGCCTCGTTGATCTTGTGGTCGTATAGCGCGATTGCCGTGCACGGGTCTCGGGTTCGATTCCCCGGTCGGGCCGAAATCACTTTGTGGGTTTTAGAAACTTTCACAAAGCAGCCTGAAGTTTGGGAGTTGGCGGTGTTACACCCCCCTGCCTAGGAGGGCACGTAAAATCCTCGAATGCTACTCGGTAGCAGTCGTATACAATTACACGTCAGAGGCCGTCAGGAGGATTTGAGAAAAGTCTGACACTAGGGCTTGTTAGGTGATTAAACCTGCAGCTCACTCAATAAGAAGAAGAAGAAGTCAACATGACAGTTAATACAGTGGACACCTTTTTAGTTAGGATATATTATTCATTAGTTTTACTGTTGTATGTATGTATGTGCTTAACGTACCTATTATTATTAATCAAACATTTATTATTTTCCAACAGGTGGCTACTACACAATAGAGCAGAAACAAAGCAAGCTTCGGATAGTCGCGCTGAACACGAATTTGTTCAGCATCCGGGATTCGAACAGCCCGCAAGCCAAAAAACAGTGGGAGTGGCTCGACTCCGTGCTTGAAAAGTCTATCACTAATAAAGAAATGGTATGTACCTATGTAGTTATTTAATTAAATTAAAAATTTGTAAATAAAATCGCTTTCACACTGGCGGTACCGGTAGTTATCAGGCCTATTTCGCAAAGTTCTAGCACAGTTTAAATATATGCAGAACAATTGGGAAGCTACCCACTAACATTCGTAACGTCACACTCACACACGCATGCGCATTGACGAGCATTTATGTACCTTCACCAGTGCTGTCGCTACTGGCTGTTGCACAGAGAGCTTCCGCGCCAGCTAGCATTTGGCGATATTAGGAACAGGTATTTCAGGACAGATATTTAAGACAGTTCTGCCAAATGACAACCCTACGGCTTCGTGAGCTTTCGTAATAATTTTGACAACAAGGCTTAGCTTCATTACTGATACATTTTTATTCTGTGGTTCTAGTTGGAAATTTGACAAATAATATCACAGTAGTGTTTTTTATTTTGACTACTTTTGGCAACTCTGAAACTATTGGAATCTTTATAGCCCTTTGTCTTATATTTATTGACCGTATATGAACGGAAAAACTGACTCGATAACCTGCTAGTTTGATAACGCGCTAAGGGTTATTATCTTAGATTTACACTATGTTTTTGATAATGATCTTAAATTTGCATTGGTAGATAATTAACTTCGTTATTAAATTATATCCAATATTGTTTTTTAAAAACAAAATTGTTTTTACTAAAAAATCAATAATCGATATTGGAAACGCAAAAATCTAATTATTGTTCACCAGAAGTATTTTATGAATTTTCAATAGCAATTTATATGTTTTATTAATTATGTCTGAAATATGCGACTAATATAAAGTTTGAAAAACCTATTTCAATCTATTGCCTAGTTAGAATATGCCTATACAATTTGCGAAAAACATTTTCTAAACATTATGTGAATTTGATCTCATTCCTCTTTATTTATTCACAATGCTGTTCTAAATCATAGGTAATAAAATTATCATATATTTGCTTCGTTATATTTTATTGTGTTTCAATAACAAAAGATTTTTAAATGTAACAAACATTATTTCATTGAATTGAAATATGTATTTATTGTTGAAACAAAATAATTACTTTTTCACGATTTTCAATTATTCAGTGACTTGAATTTAATTGTAATTTAATTTGCATAACATACGCATACAAACACACAATTATCTCATTTTCTTGCTTTTAAACAAACTAAAACCGATAAAACCGATAAAACGACGAAGTTTGCAGCGTGCGGGCACTTTAAAACAATAAGCACGCACTATACAACTTTGGACCGTCTTATACTGTAAATCCACAAACATGACATTATCAGTTCCATATTATGACGCAAACAAATTACAAACACACAACATTTTGCAAACTGCCTTCATAAATATGCGCACTTCAGACCGGCTCCGTTTCAAAACACGGATTTAACAAGGAGTGGTACGGTAGTACGGTACCGGAACTGTAGGAAGTCCGGCCCGGTTAGTCCGGTCCGGTACCGCCGCCCCGTAATAAATTACAGATTAGAAAATCGTTAATCTAATCGCTTCGCCTTGATTTGCTGAGTGGATTTTTAAGAAGTGTTTGCTCAATAGAAATGGATTGAAATAAAAACACTAAATTATAGTTTTTGGTCTAAATAACGTTTTGGTTATCTTTAATCCTTTATTTGTTTTTTTATCGATGGGAAATCATCAGTATGACGTCCTTCCCGCTTTGGGTGACAGCGGGAGGGAGTGTCAGAGTTTTACTGACTAAAACCCACCGTGTTCCTTCGAGAGCCCTTTGTGTGCCAGGGCCGCGGTAACTCTTTTGAACAACCCGCAGCCCCGACAGGCTCTGGCCCTAGTGGGCCCCGCAGGGGTTTGCTGACTCTCTCTAAGGAGCGCGTGGAACAACGCGCGCCGTCGACCTCCATCCTTAATTTTATTTTGGGACATCCTTTGCAGCCATATCGTCTTTCACACTGTCTAACCAGGATAGTTTCTTTGGTCGTGCCTTTCCTTTATTCAAGACTAGTTCAAGATCATTCTAACCAGGTACAGACGACAACCTACCCTAGTCTGTTTTTTACAATAAGAAAACCTTCCACTATAATATTGACCGTTACACCTGTGATGTTATTCGAAGAAATAAAGATCGTGTGAGCACAGACGCCAGCACATCAACTTACCTCAATCTATCAAGTTTTGTTCAACAGATTTCCAATCTTTTCACAATAATTTTAGTGTATTTTTTGTCAATAAATAAATACGAATGAATAACTAATAAATATAACCAAATGTCCAGGTATTGACTAATAAGTTTGAAAAAACTATTTCAAATTATTGCCTAGTTTAGAATATGCCTATACAATTTGCGAAAAACATTTTCTAAACATTATGTGAATTTGATCTCATTCCTCTTTATTTATTCACAATGCTGTTCTAAATCATAGGTAATATTATCATATATTTGCTTCGTTATATTTTTATTGTGTTTCATAACAAAAGATTTTTAAAATGGCAACAAACATTATTTCATTGAATTGAATATGTATTTATTGTTGAAACAAATAATTACTTTTTCACGATTTTCAATTATTCAGTGACTTGAATTTAATTGTAATTTAATTTGCATAACATACGCATACAAACACACAATTATCTCATTTTCTTGCTTTTAAACAAACTAAAACCGATAAAACGATAAAACGACGAAGTTTGCAGCGTGCGGGCACTTTAAAACAATAAGCACGCACTATACAACTTTGGACGTCTTATACTGTAATCCACAAACATGACATTATCAGTTCCATATTATGACGCAAACAAATTACAAACACACAATTTTTGCAAACTGCCTTCATAAATTGCGCTTCAGACGCTCCGTTTCAAACACGGATTTAACAAGGAGTGGTACGGTAGTACGGTACCGGAACTGTAGGAAGTCCGGCCGGTTAGTCCGGTCCGGTACCGCCGCCGTAATAAATTACAGATTAGAAAATCGTTATCTAATCGCTTCGCCTTGATTTCTGAGTGGATTTTTAGAATGTTTACTCAATAGAAATGGATTGAAATAAAAATAAATTATAGTTTTTGGTCTAATAACGTTTTGGTTATCTTTAATCCTTTATTTGTTTTTTTATCGGTGGGAAATCATCAGTATGACGTCCTTCCGCTTTGGGTGACAGCGGGAGGGAGTGTCAGAGTTTTTACTGATAACACCACCGGTGTTCCTTCGAGAGCCTTTGTGTGCCAGGGCGCGGTAACTCTTTTGAACAACCCGCAGCCCCGACAGGCTCTGGCCCTAGTGGGCCGCAGGGTTTGCTGACTCTCTCTAAGGAGCGCGTGGAACAACGCGCGCCGTCGACCTCATCCTTAATTTTATTTTGGGACTATCTATATAGTAACATCCTTTGCAGCCATATCGTCTTTCACACTGTCTAACCAGCATGGTTTCTTTGTCGTGCCTTTCTTATTCAAGACTAGTTCAAGATCATTCTAACCAGGTACAGACGACAACCTACCCTAGTCTTTTTTTTTACAATAAGAAAACCTTCCACTATAATATTGACCGTTGCACCTTGATGTTATTCGAAGAAATAAAGATCGTGTGAGCACAGACGCCAGCACATCAACTTACCTCAATCTATCAAGTTTTGTTCAACAGATTTCCAATCTTTTCACAATATTTAGTGTATTTTGTCAATAAATAAAATACGAATGATATACTAATAATATTAACCAAATGTCCGGTATTGAAACAAACAAAAAACAGTCATGTGCGAGTCAGAATCACACGACGAGTTCCATACATCTGTAGAAATAAATACGTTTTTTGTATAAGATCTACAGAAAACGATTTTGTTTCCAGTATTTGTTGTTATACTGTCAACAATAACATATAACTTGTGAAAATTTAAACCGGTTATCTATTACGTATTTGGGATATAGCTAATGACAGACGGACGCGAAGTCTTAATAATACGGTAACCCGCCGGAACTGCGGGTTGTTCGAAGGAGTCACTTGTCCTGGCACACAAAGGGCTCCGAAGGAACACGGTGGGTTTTAGTCAGTAAAAGTCTGACACTGCCTCATGCTGTCACCCACAGCGGGAGGGGTCATCTGATGATTTTCACGATAAAAAAAAGGTTACGGAACTAAAAATACGACAAAGTAATTTCGGTGAACTGACTGATTCCAAAAGTCAAAGCTTACCAATTCGTAAGAAATCCTAACATGAACGTGTGCTTCGTTTGAACATGTTTTTTGTCTCTATCTGATTATCGTAATTTGACAGCTGTGTGACAGGTATATAGTGGAGAGTAAATTCGATTATCTGACGTAATTTTGGGCACGGAGATCTTATTAGTTTAGGCTGAGTATAGATTATTGCTTTATTTAAGTGTTTGGTTTAATGTGTAATTTACATGGATATATGCTATCTAGTTGATCCTGTGTCGTGTTAATAAAAGTAATACTTTAGCTAATCGCTTTGTGTGGTCTAAGAACCTAGAACCTGGTGAAAATTCCAAATTACAA
>NWSH02000006.1:10146824-10187148 GCA_002382865.2 Heliothis virescens | reverse complement strand
AAAAACCGGCCAAGTGCGAGTCGGACTCGCACACGAAGGGTTCCGTTCCAATATCTATGAAAAATAAACGTACTTATTACCTACAATTAGCCAAAACACAAATATATGAATAACAAAGTTATAATTTGCGGTTACTGAAAAAGAGCTATATCTCAAAAACCACTAACTGTATCTTGTTCAAACCAATTTTGGTTAGTAGTTTTTATTGAGATCTATAACATATATTTTTTTCAGATTTTTCACTTTGGTAGTTTAGAAATTACAGGGGGGGGGACACACATTTTGGCACTTTGGGAATGTCTTACTCTAAAATGATTGACTTTAGGAAAAAATGGTTTTAGAAACCTCAATCTCATTTTTAAAGACCTATCTATAGACACCCCACAAGTATAGGTTAGATGAAAAAAATTTTTTTTAGTTTCTGTTCCATGTATGGAAGCCCCCATTTTTTTTTTCATTTGCTGGATGCAGCTGAGAACTGTTTTACATGGAGCACTGCCTGTCTGACTCACAACCCCCGGGCAACCCGATACCCATTGGCAAGACTGGTTGTCTGACTTTCTAGCTTCTGACTGTCAATGATGGTCAAATGACAGCCGGGATCCACCAGTTTATCTTGTGCCTTCCGAAACACGGAAGAACTCGTTATGACAAGATCACCCATCCACGGACCGACCGCGCCAAGCGTTGCTTAACCTTATGAACGATCGATCCGCGCGGCTTTTGACTTAGCCACGAGCTCTTCATGTATGGAAACCCCCCTCTTATATTATTATTTTTTTATTTTTGCATAAGAATCGTAAAGCGGTTAATGTAATACATCTACCTACCGTTTGAATTGTGTTGTCTTAGTAGTTTCGGAATAAAGTGGCTGTGACATACGGACGGACGGACAGACATACAGACAGACATGACGAATCAGGGTTCCGTTTTTTGCCATTCGGCTACGGAACCCTAAAAACTGGCTCCTTCCCCGCGTTAAGATCGCGTCGCATAAAAGTATTAAACCTACCTCACCTTTCAAAACTAAGCCCATAAAGGCTCTGTATTCAAACCACTAACATTATAAAGTACCTAATACATTTAGGCAGCAAAGCTGTACGTACGTACGTACAGACGACAGCAGGTCAACCTACCCCAATCTTTCAAATTTTACCAACCGAACATTAACCTTCCACTATTGTGATAAGGTTGAAAATCTATTGCAGAAATTTTACAGATTGTGGTAACTTGATTTGCTCTCGNAATTTTACCAATCGAATATTAACCTTCCACTATTGTGATAAGGTTGAAAATCTATTGCAGAAATTTTACAGATTGTGGTAACTTGATTTGCTCTCGTCTGTACCTACATTCAAAACTGATATGAATTTCTCGTCCACAAATTATGAATCATTGTAGCTGAATAATTCACAGTTGCAAATAGAAACTGTGTGCTTTTGTGTAATGGCCAACAGTGAATCGGGTACGAGCATAATTTTCTACGGTTTGGAAGGTGTTTTCATGTAAATTTCTATGGACGTTTCCTTGGGTTTTGCACGAATGTACGGGGATGTAAGTAGTCGCTGTTCATGAGGAAAAATGAATATTATAGAGCTGAAGAGTCTGTTCTTTTGTATACTACGGAATTGTGGTTTGCTCAGGACATGCATGGGTGAGCACGAGAAATAGCAAGTCGATTTTTAAATTATATTCCTCAAATCTGAATTCTTATTAAATAATGCAAGCATAAAATTAACATGTGCTGTTCTTGACATAGAGAGAAAAATAGGGAAAAAACACATAGCAGGGAGATAAGGCTTATTGCTAACGACAAGTCTTTTTTTTATCAAAGGGTGCTTTAAAGAACGCGCTCAAAGGATGAGAACGATCCTACTAATATATAAAAGCTTGTAAGTAGCACGTAAAGATTTCTAGATGGACTTATATAAAACTTGTCAGTAATCTATACTAATATTATAAAGCTGAAGAGTTTGTTTGTTTGAACGCGCTAATCTCAGGAACTACTGGCCTGATTTGAAAAATTTTTTCAGTGTTAGATAGTCCATTTATCGAGGAAGGCTACTTTTTATCCGGGTACGCCGAGTAGTTCCCACGAGACGCAGGTGAAATGTACCTTAAATATCAGAATAACACATAAGTTTACTTATATTTATGTACAGACAACAGCAGGTCAACGTATACGAATCTGTCAAATTTTACCAATCAAACATTAACCTNTCTACTTTGTATAGCGGTCGAACAATGACAAACGTTTTAGACTCAATTACGTTTGTGTCTGAACTCTTTCGGCGCTTGCGCGTGCTATAGGTACAGACAACAGCAGGTCACGGTTCCCGAATCTGTCAAATTTTACCAATCGAACATTAACCTACCTCTATTGTGATAAGGTTGAAAATCGATTGCAGAAATTTGACAGATTGTAGTGACTTGATGTGATGTTGTCTGTACGAGAAGTATTTTTCTCGGGATGTCAGTAAAATTGCTGGGGGAAGCTATTACGCCATAATTTCGAACTAACAAAATACAAAGGAAGTAAAGAAATACTTGGTAGGTATTATTTCGATTCATAAATAAATACATTTATTCTTGTAAAACATCAATCTCTGTCGCGTGCGTGATTACTGTCAAGAATGGTCCCTTTTTGTATAAATCATGCAAGTCCGCTAATATATTTGGAATGTGAAAGGTGACGGAATAATTTTGATCGTGAGAAATGTTTTTTGGTAATCGAAAATTCACGGTTAGTGACTTCGACAAATAGACTTGACATCTTTTTTCCTTTGTGTGTAATGAAAGGGGTATATTTTTGATGTTTTATTATTAGTTCAAAGTAAACTCTAACTGTATAGTATTCCATTAAGGAAAATCAACAAAGTAACTGAGGCTATTTTTTTATCCGATATACTAATAGCTCCTTTTGGACATGGGTACAGAGAATACATAGAACGAAAAAAAATTGTAGTGTAGTGTGTAAATTAAACTATTACTGTATATATATGTTGTGGACCAGATAATAAATCTGGGATTATAAATAATGCCCGGTCATTATGAAAAATGCCCAATCTGAGAGAGCAGTTTAATAATAATCATTCAAATAATCAAATTGACCGGGCATTCTACATATTGGACATCGCCCTTTGGGCAGAGTACTTATTACAAACAAATGTAATTGGTAATTTTTCATTTTTATTGTTACTTAAAATAAGCTAAATGTTTAACAATTTAAGTAATCAGTCAGATTTTGTAAAGCTTGGAACGTCATTGAGATAAATTCAGGTTGATTGTGAAGTTTCAGTATTTTGCAGCAGGCATGATTTCTGCCACGGCTCCGGCGCTGCGGGGCTCCGGCGGTCCCACGCGAGTTTATCGTCGCAGATAGGTTTAACGCTCACCACCGCAGCTTCGCCTTGCTGGCCGGCGGCGCCGGCCAGTCTCAGCCGCGGTGGCGAGTGTTACAACCACCTGCTCCTCAACTCGCGGCCCGCCTCGCCCCTCCGCGCCTACGCGATTTTGAATTACACTCTAGGGGTAGGGCAGACAAGACTGCGTGGAGTCGGATTTACAGCAATTCGTTTCTGTCATTAAAACTTAACTTTCAGCTAATGTTCTAGGATATATATTTTTTGGACAATGAGTTACGAAATTAAAACCTATCCGCGTTCGTCCGTATTCGCTTACAATGCAAAAGTAAACACAAACAATAGCGCCCGCCGCACGAGCCGCATGCTGAATAGCGGTTTCTGATTGGTCAAACCGTGTCTCGCGGTCTTCCCTCCCCGCACCGCGTTAAATTTAGCTTTATTATCAAATTGCCCAAATGTCATGTAGCAATATAGTAATGACCGTGCAATGTGATAAATAATGAAGTTTAGATAGTAATTAATCACTTGGCCCGATAGAGCTAGACATTATTCATAATGCTCGCACATTATGAATAATGCCCGCATTAATCACCTGGTCCATAACATATATTCGGATAAAAGACAAAGTTCTCGCATATTTTTTAGGGTTCAGTACCCACAGGGTAAAACGGGACCCTATTGCTAAGACTACGTTGTCTGTCTGTTTCCGGGCTGTATCTCTTAAACGTGATTACGAGAAAGCTGAAATTTTCACAAATGATGTATTTCCGTTGCCGCTGTAACAATAAATACTAAAAATTTAAAAAAATAAGATATTAAGGGGGATCCCCATACAATAAACGTGTGAAACCGCAAATTATAACATTGTTATTCAGATATTTGTATGAAAAACAAAGTTACTTCTAGCTGCCCGAAAAATGTTTGTATTTTGGCTAGTTGTAGGTAAAAGAAACGTTGATTTTTCATAGATAATGGTACGGAACCTTTCGTGCGCGAGTCCAACTCGCAGTTGGCCGGTTTTGTTTAGCATAATGATAATGACAGAATCATTTTCGCCATGCAACTTCAGACCACTGGATACAAGTGCCATTTAATTACGAAAGCATATCAATACAAGCGCCAAAAGCACTCATTATAAAGCAGAACCTTATCACCATTCGTTGTAATGACGTCATAAAGAGAAAAAAGGTTCACCAAATACCAACGAAATCAAAGATACGGGTATTGTGACGTCACAGTATCGCGAATTTCAATTTATTCCAACCATAGTGTCAATACTTTCTGATCTGGGATTTAAAGTCAATTTTATTTATATACGTATAGGGTATACAATTGTATGTATTTAACTTTGTTGGCTTTGGTTTTAGTTTCCCTTCTGAATGCTTCTTAGGAAACAGTAGTTAGAATTAAGGCTGTGGAAACGTAGGATGTGTACTTTGGTTTTAAGTTGATTACTATTATTAAAAATGTATGGGTTGCCATTTTTTGAGTTTAAAAGTTGGTTTATATTTAAATTAAAATAAATAATATGCGAAATTGTGTATGCATTTATAGACTTAAATGTGAAAGGTAATTCTGTTTAATTCTTGGTTATAGATGAAATAGAATTTAACAAAGTTTAAATCAATGAACAAAATGTAAAACAAAGAAAGAGTATAGAAAAAGAAAGCACGCAGCACTGACCCTTAATAGAAATTAGGATAAAGTTAGTTAAGGATTATGATGAAAAATGTGTACCTAGCATTAATAAATAAACAGATTATCTTCGCAACCATAATCTTGAATATCAGATAACTGAAAACATAAAAATACATTTCATGAAAATTCTACAAACATTGTACCAACAGCTTATAGCATAACATATTAATTTGGCGCACATAATGAGAAGCAATAAACATTTAATTATAACAGCTTAATTTCAAACGCCTAGTTTATAGCGAGCACCAAACGAGCTTGGACATTTACAGGGTAACGTAGAGAACTTCCATACCAACTGTGTTTTATAACCACTAACATTTTAACATCCCCTAAAATTTTATCAGCCATCTCCACCGTCAATATTAAAGTCTTTATACCAAAATTACGATCTAAATTATCACTTTTAATCAACGCTTTTCCAACCAGAACTTTCTATAAATATATGAAAATGCTTCCTCCCCCGTTTCACAATTTTGTCTGTAAGAAGCTCGTACAAGATTTTCAAAGTGTCAGTGAAAGATAAAATTTTATGCTCGCATATAAATTCGGGGCTAATAGAAAAATTTACGTCACACAACTTTGTGCAATCGAAGCTCAGCACTGGTAAAACTCAATGTTTCAATAAAACTTACAACGGTGTTGCCATTTTATGGGAATGGTTTATATATTTTTATTCGTGTACATAGGCGATTTAGGGCACATTCAAATTACCTGTAAAGAGCACTAATCAACCATTAATCTGCCTAACTTCTTCCCAACTACATTGTGGTCGGCTTCAAGTCTCGTCGGATGCAGCTGCTTATCTGACCTCCTCAACCTAATTACCTAGGCAATCCAATATACATTGGAAAGACTTGTTGTCAGACTCTTTGCCTTCTGACTACCTATAATGACTATCAAACATGTTCAAATGACAACCAGTTTCCACCAATTAACCTTTAACTTAACTTTAACTATACGAGTAATTTGAGGGCGCTCACTATTTAAACAGGAGTGCCACTAATGACTCCTATTTTAGTCAATCAATTAATCAAACCCGTCTCTCTATAAAAAGGGTCTGATGTATATTTACTTTAGACTTTATTGGAATAGTAGACAAATTATTTTATAAATTGTAAATATCAACGGTATTTATTGAAGTCAAAATTGATTCCATGGTTTTATGATCATATTCTTTGAGCTCTAGCTCGTTGACACATTTTAGTAGGTGTTTGAGTCAAGCTAACGCCTCTAATATCTTGACGCGGAACTATTGATATAACTGTGTTGGATTGTTAGCTCTCTGCAATTATCCACTCAAAAAAGGTCTACCAGCTCTCCAGCTGGTTTCATAGTACCCACGCCAACACTTCGACCTACCTCAAACTGTCTTTCTTCAGTAGATTTTTGACCTCATCACAATAATGGAAGGTTATTGTGATAAGGTCAATTTTTACTTATCAGACTAGTAGGTTGACTTGTCTGTACCAACTACCTTTTCAACTGACCCCCCAAGAAAGGAGAAGGTTCTCAGTTTTTATATTATATAACTTTACACGTATTTTTCTTTATCTTCCCACCAGGTATACATAGTAGGCCACGCAGCACCAGGCTCGGATTCCCGTCACCCCTACGATATGTCGGCAGACGCGAACGCCAAGTACCTGCGCATGGTTCGACGTCACGCCAAGATCATAGCCGGCCAGTTCTTTGGGCACCTCCATGCTGACACCTTCCGAGTTATTTATGATAATGGTGAGTTGTATTTGCGTGTATTTAATTTGGGACATATTATTTTTGTATGGTTTTATTTATATATATATATATATAATCTCTATAGTGATAGTTTATAATCCATTACTATCTTTTAATTAAAAGTTAAAGATAGAGCACAGTAGAATTTATCTAAGTCTCTGACCACAATATTATACATTTTTTACACCACTACTTACTTTCAGCATACTTTTATAAACACATTCTATATATATCCCATAACTTTAATTTTAGCTACTGCAATTTCCTAGCTTTCATACCAGACACAACATATACGCCAGACGTTGGCAAAAATTTCAAATTAAAAGAAAACAGAATGTGTCAACCACGTATGCTCTCAGAAGTGTTGCTCCATCTGTACGAGTGGCCCAGTAATCAAATTTATTTCTGTACAGTTTTACCATTTGCTAAGGCAAGACTATTTTTGTTAGTAATATTTTGAAATGATACTATCAATAATTCTTACTAAAATTATGAATGTGAGAGTAACTTCTATTTATTGCGCTTCTACACCAAAAATACGGAAGATGTAAATCCTTATTGGCTTTGGAAAGGATATGCTACGTTTTATTCCGGATGCGGGAAGCAGTTCCTTAGAGATGCGAGTGCAACCGCAGGGCACGGCTATTTTTTTTACTTTAGTTTTCCTACTGTACCTTTGATCGTGTTGTGATCTTCAATCACTAATCCAGTGCGCGAAATCTGTTTTTATGTGTCTATATCAACCACCTTTTAAATCTAATATATGCAAAGAAAATTGGCATAAAAAATAATAATATGTCATAAAGTATTTTTTTTAATCCAAAATCATATTTTACCTATGGTCAATTTAATTCCTTACCAATATTAAGTGCACAAAATGTGTAATTGTAATTGCATGATCATAATAAATGATCGAATACGACATAATAAGGAATAATTACATTATATCATTACGATAATGAAGATTATATAACATAATATGAGACCTTTTATTTATCATTTAATTTTCCGTTCGTGACTTCGAAATCCGACATTAATTAAATAAGTGTCGGCGAATGTACGCTGATTATTTGCTGTGTACACTTCGAAATTCAAAAAGGCTGCCAATAAAGTCGCTATATTTATTCTTTGGATACAGATTAATTATATTTTACTCTCTTTTTGTATTTGTATAGTTATTTTTGTGCGTTGGTTAATAATTATCAGCTGTCTTTTATTTGATGTTCGTTAATTTGCGACAAAGAATTTCGTCATTATCGAAATGCAAGTATTGTAATACATACTCTATACATATAAAAATCTAAGTCCTGACTTATTCACTGACTAATCAACGCAGGGCCCAAACCCATGAACCTATATATCTGAAATGAACGGGATTTTAAGTTTTAAGCGGGCGAAGCCGCTGGCAGAAGCTAGTATCGATATATTTTATCCATGAAATTATATTCATGAATAAAATAAAGATTAGTACTTTTCGATACTTTTTAAACGACCTCAAAAAAGGAGGTTTCTCAATCCGACCGTATATAATTTTCCTACTATTTATCGGTGAGCTGAGTAGTGCTAATTAAGTAATAACAACAGCGAATACCCGGTGCATTTCAGCGAAAAGGCATGACGTTTTATTTGCCTGAAGCTGGAGCGTCCGAATAATTACCGTAAACCGGTTAAATGAACGGTTTATCGACAACGAGATGACATTTTTGGTAGCCAATAAATTGCGGAACGGTGTCCTGGTACTTGTCACGGAATTTACCGAACGAAATTAGTGAATTTAGAGCGCAGTCAAAATGTTTTATGGCCAAGAAGTTCCTATTGAGTGTCGTGAATTTTAAAAAGTTATTTTTAATTCGTAATGGCCGTTTATATAATGATGAGTTGACTATTGTGCGTTTTACCTACGTGCGGACGCCGATAGGTCAACCTATCCAAATCTGTCAAATTGTACCAATCGAACATTAACCTTTTACTACTGTGATGATATTGAAAATCTATTGAAAAAAAGTTACCGATTGACGTTGGTTGATCTTTTGGTTGGTTGTTCTTGGATATACTGGCGTCTGTACATATTCGAAAATAGAACTTCTGTTCTTTTAAAATACTGTATTGAATCCAAGGATAGCTTTTAGCACCATCACACGTATCTTAATACACACGCAAGACAAAAGTAACTAGGTACAATAAGGTTACGGTACGACAGACTTTTTTATCTCAAATAAATATTTGTTCCAATTTCATACAAATTAAAAATATCTTTCTTCTTTTTTCCTAGATCGACCAGTATCCTGGACGTTCATGGCTCCATCGGTGAGTCCTCACCGTGACCCAGCCGACTCTTCCAACCCTGGACTCAGACTGTACAAGTTTGACACCAATACGGGAAAGGTCAGTCATTATTGTATTCACTACTTTAAGAATGTCGTAAACAGAGCTCATGGCTAAATAATAGCTAACTTAATAATGTCCAGCATGAGTTTCGAGTGATTTGTCCGTGGAAAAGTGACCATCTTGATGAGTTCCTCTGTGTTTCGTAAGACGTTAAATTTTTGGGGTTCATTTGAACATATTTGGCAGGCGTTAGGGGTAGCTGGGTTTTGTATGTATGCATGTAAAACACCGGTTCTCAGCTGCAATAAGTAAGACTGGAAACCAACAATGAGACCATCGGAAAAAGGCTGAACGTGCCTAAGAGTGAACTGAAAGTCAAATGATACATGCTGAAGAACACCTGTTCCCAAGGTTAATTCATCTTTCAATAAAGAAAAAAAATAGTCTTTCGCTAGATATTTCATACCTTTCTTTGTCCCCAGGTGTTAGACTATACACAGTACTTCATAGACCTGGCAGCTGCCAACAGGAACCTCGCTGAATGGACGGCAGAGTACAACCTGACTCAGTACTATGGGCTGCACGAAGTCTCTGCCATGACGCTGCACAATCTTGCTGATAAGATGCAGATAGGCACGCCGCATGAGACCAATATATTTCACAAGTAAGGGAATTTCTTATGGAGTCGTTTTGTGTGAATGAGACAATTTTACAAAAAAAAACAAAGATATTTTTTGGTAATGTCTTCTTAATTTTCATAGTACGGGTTTCAACCCGATAAATATTGATAAACTTGTTTACAAAAGTGTATCTTACTGATGATTAATATGCTCAATGATTTTTTAGAATAATAAAAAAAAACTTATTCATAAAGCGCTTGGTGTAAACTCATGAAACATTTCAATTTAGTCATGAAAAAAATTACATCACGTAATAAATATGTGCCTCAATTTAAATCTTTAAAAATCTGCTTTTAGCGTAACGTATAAGTATATTTTAACGTCCAAAAGAAAATAATCCTTACATCATTAGTATCAAAGTCTAAATTCCCATTTCACCACAGGTACTTACGCGCATACCGCGTCCGACACGAAAGCGCTGAGTCCTGCGATGGCGCGTGCGCCCACCAGCACTATTGCGCTATAACGTGTTTAGAACACGTGGCTTACCGTCAATGTGTTGAAGCGGCTGCAAGCGCTTTAGCCGCTGCAGGGGACTCAGCACCGCTCACATTACCGCTCTTCAATACTTTAGCGTTTTTAATTGCTTGTGTCATTGTTGTTATGTAATTTGGTTTACAGGAATGTTCTAGAATAAAACTGTATTTTATGGAAGCGTAAATTAATAAATAGGTTTGTCGTGTTAATGTTAAAAAAACTACATTTTTTTCTAGCAGTTTAATGTTTTAAAAACTGCATTGTTTCAATGAGAAATGAACGTTTTTGTGTTTCCATATTTCTCATTCTTATTTTTCCCGTACAAGCTTGTTTGTCAAACTCGATTATACTTGTGTGCTCATAAATTTTTAAGGTAAATTCACAAAGAAAAGTGGAATTACATAAATTTTCGCTCAGACACGTGCTTCGAACACATTATGACATCGGTCGTCTGAATGCCTCGAGCGCTTCCGCACCGCTCAATCTGATTTGACGTTAAAATAATGTTCATTTTTTATTGTATATTCAAAAATTCAGTATTCTTTTTTAATTGATGTCTGAATTGTAATTGGAATTATGGGTAGTTTTAAAATAAAAATTTTATTTGAATTGTAATGCACACAACAATGTGGAATGATGAATTAAATAATACATTTTATTTTTAAAACCGTTTCAAGACAAATAGTTTTACGGATAGCTCAAAATTAACGCCGAACTACACATTCCAATGTATAAATAATTTTCTATTTAAATCTAAATTTCATAATTTTAACATTTGACATGTAAAATATATAAATGTGCTTCAAAAGTATAACATAGGTTTTACAATGCTACTTAAAATTAATTTGGGAGGCTCCTCAAGGACTTAAAATAAATTTATCTGATCATTGAACATTAGTCTTTTGTAACACAATATTCTTGTCAATGTGAGTCGACTATAAATTCTATATCTGTAATAGCAGAACACATTTTGATGCTTACACTTGTCACAAATAAATAATAGGTACTCATTTTAAGAACATAGGGTTTGTAACCTTTAGTTGTGCCTACTTATTTTGCACTTGAGTGGGAAATCATCAAATAACTCTTCTATCTATGGGTACCTACAGTAGAAGGGTGAGTCAGGTTTTTACTCACTTAAAGCCGTCTTTGTTCCTTCTGGAGGTTACCCCTTCGAACAATCCTACAGGCGTAGTTACAAAAGAGCATTAAGGTTTATCTTCAGTCTTAGAAAACTATTACCTACATGATCCCAGGTCAAAAGTTTACACTGACGTCTGAAAAGTTTCTCCAATTAATTAAAAGTAAAGTTTAAGTAGGTTTACAATGAGCAAAGTATAATGAGATAGCTCAGATGGCATATTATGTGATAACGCTTGAAGATGCGTGAAGTGAATATAATAAAAAAACTTTTATTATTAAAATAATTATTGTAAAAAATAATGCTTTAGACCTTCTAGTAATTTAGAATTATAAATTGAAATAAATAATTGACGTGAAAATAGAGACTGTAAATTTAAATACAACATTTAGAACGTTATTAAAAAAAGTAATTTCAATTATGATAAAAAAATATTTGGTAAAATCATTTTGTACCCGATGTGCATTTGAAAGTAAACCTTATTGCTTAAGAAATAAACGATGTTTTTCAGTACGCTTGCTTTGAATGTAAAATCGATGTATTTTGTACATAATTTAAATGATGTAGGTAGAATTTTTATGAGGTTAGAAACTAAAATCGACACATTTAAAGGTGTTAATTTATAATGAAGTATTAGGAATGTTATGAACGGATAGTTGTTTGAGTTATTTCATTTTTTTTTAATTGAAAAATACAGTACAGCCTTGTTTTTATTTTTAACAAAATATTTCAGAACTTTCTATTTCATAAAAATAAATCAATATCTATTTTGTAAACACACTTCTTAGCATTATCCTTGCCATTATTTTGATTATTAAATTAAAATCATTTGTAAAGTGATAACCTAGAAATAAAATTAATTATTATTTATTAAAATATTATTATTAATAGTAATAGTCTTAATATTAAAAGCACTGTAAATAATTACAAGTGTAATTTAATTTTTAAATTATACATGAGGAACAATTAGTTCGTAAGTGAATATTGAAATGCTTTTCCAATTTATTTTATTGCAAAGACCAAATTGATTGAAATAATTCCTTAAAATTACAGTTGAAGGCAAAATAATAGTCACATAATTAAATAAAATCCGATAGCTGTTTATTCTTATTAAAACAATCATATAAATAATAATATAAATAAATATCGCAATAAAATATTGCGATTAATTTCTCGATAATTTTGCACTCAACTGTAATTAGTAGAAAAGTTTCGTAGC
Source organism: Heliothis virescens (assembly GCA_002382865.2). Taxonomy (NCBI): domain Eukaryota; kingdom Metazoa; phylum Arthropoda; class Insecta; order Lepidoptera; family Noctuidae; genus Heliothis; species Heliothis virescens. The sequence continues at coordinate 10,174,506 of NWSH02000006.1, read as the reverse complement.
AAAATAAAATTATTTTAATTTCTTGAATCGTATGAATGTTCCCATATTTGTATCGACTGGATGTTTCAATTAATTTTTAATAAAGAACTGTAATCGACTTGTTTGTTTCAATGAGCTTCCTTGAACATTATGTCCATAATTAACTTCATCATATTTAAATAGTCAAACTACCAGCCACAATCCTATTACAAACATTGAAAACTTCCTTCTTGGGAAGTCGGTTAAAAAAAGAGATGTGAGCAAAGGGCATTAGTCTTTCCATAATCAAGGCGAGATTCTTCTAAGTCCAGGTTTCTTCATGATGAATTGGAACAGTATCACCTGTATATATATAGAACATGATCGCCGATTTCATGCCAAAAAACATTTGTATTCGCTACCGGCTACATTATAAATGCTATGCTGTAAGAACGTTACTTGGTATTAAAGGATCTTTTTAGCCGGGTGCGCCGAGTTTCCCACGGGACGCGGGTGAAACCGCTAGCAGAAGATAGTCCTCTATATCCGTCCATGTTCACGCTGAAATGCATAGAAATGAAGATATGAAATGGAAAACAAAATTGAAAAGTACTATCTATCTACGTACAGACGACAGCAGGTTAATCTACAAGAATCTGTAAAATTTTGCCAATCGATCATTAACCTTCTACTATTGTGATAAGGTTGAAAATCTATTGCAGAAATTTGACAGATTGTGGTAACGTTAAGTGCTGTCTATACGAACTCAGATGATTCGTAAATCATGACGTCACCAAATCCTAACGGATTAACTCTATTCCAGGAATTGCGGGTACGGTAATATTTGTAGTGACGTCATCATTTTACTTGGTTAGGATTTTAAGTCTATTTTTAGGGTTCCATACCCAAAGGGTAAAACGGGACCCTATTACTAAGACTACGTTGTCTGTCTGTCTGTCTCCGGGCTGTATCTCATAAGCTGTGATAGCTAGAAAGCTGGAATTTTCACAAATGATGTATTACCGTTGCCGCTATAACAACAAATAAAATAACTAAAAAGTAAACAAAAAACAATATTAAGAGGGGTCCCCATAGAATAATGGTACGGAACCCTTCGTGCGCGAGTTCAACTCGCACTTGGCCGGTTTTAGTTATCAACCTTATAGATTTGCTTTGAGAAAGGATTAGGTGTGCTGGTTGTTTATTTGTAATTTGTTTAGCGTAAATAATTTTGTATTAAGAAACGTATTTTTATGCGAGCTCAAAATATTATCAGCTTAGGCTTTACCCCAGTTGGATACTAATGTTGAATGGCAAAACTTATTCCCCATTAGGGTACCTATCTCTACATGTAAAAAGCGAAATTTATTATTCAAAAACATCTCTTTTTTACTAGGTATAACCGTGTTCTATTGAACGTTTAAGTTTGCTGTGATGTCCGCAAAAAGTTATAATTTATTCTCAACAAGTAATATCAATGAATAGGAGTTGCACTTTGCACTGGTCATGAATATAGAAAGATACTCTTGTTCTGAACAGTTTTCAATATACTATAGGTCAGATATTTTTTTCATAATCATGCGCTTTTATTACAACACAGCATCAGTTAAAGTATAAGTTTGGAATCGGTAGTTTTTTCAGTATTCCGAATAATATTCTTTCAAAATACGAACGAACACGTTATAATACATACTTATAGGGCATATCTAATGAAAAACCATTACACCGGCTGTCCCTAATTTTCATGTTATTTTTACTACACGTAGGTATATTTCTTCAAGCCCTTCCATCCAAATTCACACGTTTAATTTTTCTCGGCGCCTGAACCGAGATTAATCTAGCAGAAAACTTGATCAACCTCACGATATTCAGCATGATATTAACCCGCCACTGGTGACGTGTATTCAGCTTACATAGTCGGTTACCCCGGTCTCTTGAAACGGAGTTTTTGGGCTCCATGTATTTCTTTTTTAATATTGTTCATTTATCCTATTTTGATTTGGAAAGGATATAAAATAGGAGATTTGTTATCAGTAAAATATAAATCAAATCTCCTTTTTTACTAGACATTCATTGACTGCATTATAATTATAACATAGCGTATTACGACAGTATTTTTTTCGCCAGTGTCGCTAATGACTAATGGACTAAAGGCCCATTTACAAATTGCAATTTCATTGCCCGTTACATGCCATTTTATTGCAAAAAGATGCTACTTGCACTGTGTAAACGGAATCTTATCTATGCAATAGGTAAATAGTCGTCTCTCAAATATTCCTGCAGTAAAATGGCAAGCAGTAGGCAATGAAATCGCAATGTGTAAATGGGCTTTTAGAATTAATGGTAGGTTACGTGCATGAAGGAGAATTCGATAAACGGTGTAAAAAATATTTTCAGCTTTTAAACTAACCGGTCTCACAGACACATACGTCACCAATAGCGGGTTAAAGGGTATCATGTTTAGCATAAACAAGTGGTGTATATGTATAACTTGACATGCAAATTTATGCTAAATACAAAAGTCGATACGCGGTCTCTTGATAAAATGGGAACATCTTGCAACCTATGTATATTAAGTTCTGTGACAGTGCAAGTGTTTGCAGAAAAACAATAAGTATGATACCAAAAAAATCTTCTAGAAAGTGCATTTAAACTTTTAATTGAATTCTACTTTATTATAGAACGATATAAACATGATAATAACAAAGACAAATTAATTATTTTTAATTACAATGGCTTATCTCAAATTAAGAAAATCCAAGACCCACCCAATTCAAAATGTATGTTTTAATAATTAACTTCAGAAAAAAGGTATTATAGCTGGTATTTTCATCGTCAAAAAAACTGTGGAATATGGTGAAACAATTTTGAAATATAAACAGCTTAATCAATTCACTACAACAAAAACAACTTAATTTTTACTCAAACTCAATCTCAAACACGTTTCAAACTTGACTTACTGTATTACCTACACAACAAAAACTTGCCTCGTATATTCATGATACACTCAAGTTCTCTACAATCGCGTAAGCACTTTTAAGTCTACATCTCTTAACAGCTGACGTCTTTCAAATTAACTGCCTGGAGGATGAAGGACCTTCCCGTTGTTTACTTGGGTATTCTATAGTAATGAGCTGAGTATTTGTTAATAATTGTGTGTGTTGGATGTATATGTGTGTGCGGAAGTTCTTCATTCATCTGCCTAGCCTTTTCCCAAAGGGTCGCCTTCCAGTCTAACTGGATGCAGCTGAAAACTAGTATTTTACATGGAGCGACTGCCTGTCTGACCTCTACAACCCAGTTACCCGGGCAACCCGTCAAATGTCTATGAGGTGTTCTATGAGGTGGTTATACCTCCACCAGTCGTTCGCTAGAACCTCGTCCGTTTTCAGCAGGTTGCACCACGTAATTTGGAGTTATTGTCGATATGTGGTTGACGTATCCAGATACAATTACGTGTCGTATAAAAAAAAAACTGGTGGCCGGTGTCGATGTATAGACGCCAACAGGTCAGTCTACCTGAATCTGCCAAATTTTACTAATTAAAAATTAACCTTCCGCTATTGTGATAAGGTGGAAAATCCTATAAAGAATATCTGGTTAGGCTACCAACTTTCTTTCTGTATGCGACCTAAAGCTAAAGAAATTACGGTTATGCAATGGTTATGCGAAATTACTTATAAGAAACGAAAGTAATATTTTTGCTAATTCTTTATCATCGAAAAAAATTGTATTTGTTTTGTATACTAATGACTGTTTGGCTACTAAAAGCGACATAAAAATTAGTAGCCGAATATCAAACAACTAAAATGCTAAATATCGGATCAGTAAACAATAATTCGTTTAATTAAAGCTCATTAATTACATCGGTCGATAGCCAAAACGAAATTAACAGCTAATTAGAAATAAAATTTAATGTTCATATGGTATGCAAAATTATTTGCTTTAGAATAAAACTTACCTGTGTAATTTGTGTGGTTTTTATTAGGATTAATATGTTGGTAATATTATCTTTATAATTGATCATTTTTACATTATATTAGATTTATAGTTGTTGAAAGAAAGATTTTATATTTTTTTCTGAGGAAAACTAATTGCACCGGATTTCACGAAAACAATAATCCAACCGTTGGACGCACAGAATAGATAAAGGATTAATATGTTCTGTGGTTGGACGCACAAAAATAATTTACTAATTTTCTCATTATTATCAATCTAAAAAATGCCAACAGAACTTTAATTCCAAAACCAAAACATGGCCTCAATAATCTGACCTCCCGTAGCCATGACCTCGAACTCTATACATATAAATAGAGTAAGCGACGACATGAAATTACATTTGTATAACGAAATAATAAATAAATAATGTACCGAACATAATTGTGTGTTCGTGCAGGCATTTGTTCACGCGACAGTACCGACCTTTGATCTTTATCGATCATTTATGTTTAGTACCTTTGTAGATTGTTCAAGTTTCGGTGAGTTGAAGTTGGTTGAAAATTAGAATGAATGGTTGTTCACAAAGTAAAAAACCGGCCAAGTGCGAGTTGGACTCGCGCATGAAGGGTTCCGTACCCCATCCCCCTTAATTATTTTTTTCATGTTTAGTATTATTTTGTTGTTATAGCGGCAACAGAAATAAATCATTTGTGAAAATTTCAGCTTTCTAGCTATCACGGTTAGTGAGATACGGCGTGGAGACAGACAGACAGACTGACAGACAGACAGATAGACAAACAACGAAGTCTTAGTAATAGGGTCCCGTTTTACCCTTTGGGTACGGAACCCTAAAAATGAAATGAAAATTATTTTCCTCCTCCTTTTTGTTGAAGTCGGTTAAAAAGTTTTCAATTAAAAAAACACCCTATGCTACCCTTTTTTTTTATATCGATGGGAAATCATCAGTATGACCCCTCCCGCTGTGGGTGACAGCGGAAGGGAGTGTCAGACTTTTACTGACTAAAACCCACCGTGTTCCTTCGGGAGCCCTTTGTGTGCCAGGGCCGCGGTAACTCTTTCGAACAACCCGCAGCCCCGACGGGCTCTGGCCCTAGTGGGCCCCGCAGGGGTTTGCTGACGCTCTCTGAGGAGCGCGTGGAACAACGCGCGCCGCCGACACGGGCCTGTCGTCTCTCAATAGACGGAAGGACGATGAGCCACCCTATGCTACCCTAAGTGCAAGTTTAGTAATGTTTTATTTTATTTGAATTTCTATCACAAATCTCAATAAAATTGCAGAGTAGATGGTGATGAGATATTTTTGCAAAACCATCTACAACACTTAAATTAATCTAACTTACAATAATAGTTACTATTTTTAAACCTACTTTTTCGAAAGTTAGATGTTCTCCAATATTAATATTTCAGAAGACATCTGAAATTCCTATTATATTCAAAAAGACCTTTTTCGAATGGAGTCCAATTACAAAGTTTATAAGAAAAAAACATACTAAGGAGAGAAAAAAACAAACTAGTCCGCTATCCGAAATTGAAACAGACCAAATTTTCCTAAATTAAATCACTATTACAATTCTATGATCAAAATGTATAATCAGGATTTATCTCTATTTCAATTTCAGTTCTAAAAACAACCGTTTTATCAAAATATTGGAATAGGTACTATTAATTACGTAAAGTTTAGCAATATCTAGAATCTAGACTAATGACTGCCTACAACAGTCGTTGGACGTAAAGAAATATATTTACGTTCTGAAATTACAGGTCTTTTAATATTATTTGACTGCCTTGTTGGTCTAGTTGTCGCAAAGCCGACTGCTGTGCACGAGGTCTTGGGTTCGATTCCCGGGACGGGCCGAAATCGTTTTGTGAGTTTTAGAAACTTTCACAAAGCAGCCCAGAGTTGGAAGTTGGAGATTGATACACCCATGCATCGGATAGCACGTTAATGTCAGTCCTGCGCCTTATCTCTCTCCAGTCGTGTCGGATTGACGTCCCATCGAGCTATGAGTGTGAAGGAATAGTACCTAATGCTTCATCATCTGCCTAGCCTTTTCCCAACTATTCCTAACTATTCCCAACTATTCATATATTAACAGGCGTCGGCGTCCAGTCAAACCGGATACAGATGAAAACCTGTGTTTTACATGGAGCGACTGCCTGTCGGACCTCCACAACCCAGTTACCTGGGTAACCTGGCACCCCTTAGTAAGACTGCCAAAGATGTTCAAATGACAGCAGATACATGGAAAATGTTGATTGCGTAAAATGGATATGATATCTACTCTTCACCCGTCATATTTTCCAAGGGAAACATCAAAGTATTGTAGGCAGTACGAATATTACAGCCGACGTCATTGTACTCATGAATTCTGTTTNAAATGACAGCCGGGACCCACAAGTTTATCGTGCCTTTCGAAACACAGAAGAACTCGTTATAACAAGATGGTCACCCATCCACGGACCGACCGCGCCAAGCGTTGCTTAACCTTATGATCGATCGATCCGCGCGGCTTTGACTTAGCCACGAGCTCTTCTAGAATAGTACCTAATGCTTGTGCACTATAATATGTCCTGCGTGAAACCACTGTAACTAAAAAAAACACATTCAAAATTCAATCCCAAGTTACGAATTTAATTCATCTACAATCTGCGTGCTACTTTTTATATTCATTTATTCAGTACCTAAGGACTTTCCCAATACTGACCTGCCTTTCGTAAGTTTGTACGGTTTCGCTTGAATTACTTGGAAACTTTGATGCGGGTCCACGGAATAAATGTATAAGATTGCTTTACAACATTTTAGAGGTTATATTTGTAAGAGAATGTATATGGAGTCGGCAGGTTGTTGTTTAAGCTGTTTTGAGTTGGAGAAAATTGTCCGACAGCTCATATTTGATTTTAGTGCAAAGATATGCAAAATTTTAATCAGCCGATAGTTTGATTGCGCTNGTAACAAGTATTACATCATTGTACTACCATTAGCAGATGACAGAAAGTGCCCGAAAAAATATTACCTAAAAAATTATATAAAAAAACACGAATAATTACATCATATTCTAAGAAAATTGTGTGTTGAAAGGAAGTGACGTAACAATTCTTTGGTTACTGAAGTAGTTGTGAGCCTTTTTCAATTGACCTTCGAAGTCGAAACTTTGAACTTTTGAAGGGTTTAGCAGAAATCTTGCACAAGATTGATTTTCAGGACAAGCGAAGGACTTTTCTTTATGTAATTAAATGGCCGTTCCCAATAACCTATCTAACTCTGGATTTGCTTACCAGAGATAGGAATTTGACATAACTTGTATGGGGCTAATGTCAAAATTCTATCAATTTTCTCCAACTCAAACCTTATAATTATTATAAGGTATCCGGCCAGTATCAGATCGACTAACTGCGGAATTCAATAATATTATCTTTCGATTTGCCTACTAGAGATAGAACTTTGACATAAGCCCCATACAAGTTATGTCAAATTCCTATCTCTGGTAAGCAAATCCAGAGTTAGATAGGTTATTGGGAACGGCCATTTAATTACATAAAGAAAAGTCCTTCGCTTGTCCTGAAAATCAATCTTGTGCAAGATTTCTGCTAAACCCTTCAAAAGTTCAAAGTTTCGACTTCGAAGGTCAATTGAAAAAGGCTCACAACTACTTCAGTAACCAAAGAATTGTTACGTCACTTCCTTTCAACACACAATTTTCTTAGAATATGATGTAATTATTCGTGTTTTTTTATATAATTTTTTAGGTAATATTTTTTCGGGCACTTTCTGTCATCTGCTAATGGTAGTACAATGATGTAATACTTGTTACGTAATGGCACTATTGAGATTGTTTCTTATACATATTTTTTCTTTCTTATTATTGAAATTATGAGGTGTTTTTAGGGTTGCGTGCCCAGAAGAGTGAAACGGTACAATATTACAGACTTCGATGGCCATCTGTCCGTCTGTCTCCAGGCATTAGTGTGTAGCGTATCTCGTGAACCATGCTGGAGAGCTGAAATTTTCACAGATGATGTATTTCTTTAGCCATTGAAGCTTCTCGCACTTTTTACAGTATTTTTTACTGTAAATATACTGACAAGAGTCTTGATAACAATAATTGTCATTTTTAGGGTTCCGTACCCAAAGGGTAAAACGAGACCCTATTACTAAGACTTCGTTGTCTGTCTGTGTCCAGGCTGTATCTCATTAACCGTGATAGCTAGAAAGCTGAAATTTTCACCAATGATGTATTTCCGTTACCGCTATAACAACAAATACTAAAAATTAAAAAAAATAGCTAAGGGGGGTCTCCATACAATAAACGTGTGAAACCGCAAATTATAACTTTGTTATTCATACATTTGTATGAAAAACAAAGTTATTTTTTGCTGTACGAAAAATGTTTGTATTTTGGCTAGTTGTAGGTAATAGATGCGTTTGTTTTTCATATATGCCCGGAACCCTTCATGCGCGAATCCAACTCGCACTTGGCCGGTTTTTTGGTAATTAATTCTGATCTTTCATACAAATGATAAAATAAGTAATTCTAAATTCAAACTACAAAACTATTTCTAGACAACTTAAACTTTAAAAGCAATCACTAATGATTAGTCGGCCATCTTGCTTTGTGTAAATGCGTATTTTGAGTCAAAGTTCAGCCAATTTACTCAGTCAAGTACTTGAATATACTTGTGAGAGTTAGACTTCATAGTTTTGACTAACGAGATCTTCTGAATTTACAGTTAAAATATAATAGGTAAAGAAAGTGAGGCTTTTAATGAATTTCGATGAAAATAATTTTAGAATTAATTAGAAAATCGTTTAATATTTTTTTGTTCGCTAAACAATAATATCAATCTTGCAATATTTTACTGTTTAAGTAAAATAATGTAACAATAACGACTTGTTAACATTTTGTTATACAACACTAAAATATTAGCAAATCCTTTCACACCGCTTTTTTAAATTCCAAACAAACATGCACCAACCTGTAAACGCTGTGCATAAAAAACAAAACATTTCTTCCACACTCACATAAACACATGCATAATCCCCCGTGGGTCACAAAATAACGAATTTTATTTAAATTCAACACGGCGAACACAGAGCGAATGGGTGCGGACGCAATTAGTGACGACGCAGCATACACAGGGTTAACGGTACGGGTTTTTCTGATTCCACTCGTAATTCACATTTAGCCGTATTTGATGACACGTTAAAAACACGTATCTAGGGATTTTTTTTTCTGACACTCGTTTTCGATTACGCAAATATATGATGGCTTTAAAAATTGTGAGTGCTTTTTTTAAAGTAGGTACTTAGTTTATTTTTGTGCAAAATATGTTTATATGCTTTGAATGGATCATTTGGATTAAGTGGTAATAGTATTATTGGTAGTCAAAAAAAATCAGCTTCATAGCTTGTCAAAGGAATTACCATGGTTTTTAATAGGAAAATTATCATGATTATTTAACCAGAATGAAAAGGGAGATCATTCACCGCCAACTTCAAAACAGATTCCGAGCGATTTTTATCATAACAATCTTTTTGACACTAAACCCTTTTCAGCGATTAAGAACAAAGATACGGCTAATTTCTCCACCAGTTATAAAATCTCATTAAAATTTTTGAAAATGACAACGAAAGTGAGAATGGCCTTTTTCCACTTAAAAATAGAATAAATTCACGCGCAGAGGCGAAACTGTAGCAGGCGAGGCAATCAATCTTAATTCGCCAGGACAGTCGACTCAAAAGAATATATTTTTACGTTGACTCGTAGGGACGTTTCATTATTTTCATCTTCTCCCTTCGTTTTATAAAAAGACAGTATTATTGTTGAGAAAATCGATAGCAAATCTGTCATGTTAAGTCTTTTGTCGTGCCTCTGAGTCCGGTATTGTTGTCAAATCTTATATTGCTCCTGAAGCGTCGGCCATTTGTGAACCTGTGTAATTCGTGTCTATTATTCTTTTAATGGCGACATATTTGTTTCAGTGTCGACGATTTATTTTCACGACGATTTAATTTATTATAACAAGTACATAAAGTATTTTTCCAGAAGTTGCTGTATTAAAAAATAGCTTAGTATATCTAATTAAACAAACTTACCAGACAAGACCAAAAAGAAACATTTATTCAAATTCAGAAAACCACTTCAATAAGATCATTACGGTAAGTTTATCCACTTAACCTCTGGTCGAAACTAATTCCAGACGAGTCGTCTCCGCCGCCATCTTTGCGAATGCTATTAAGGTGACTGCTGACGTGATGCATCGAATAATTTATTCGAGTTTGGGACGTAATTGCGGTAATACTGCATTACGAAGCTTCCCTTGTAGTCACGTTCAAAGCTTAACACCAATATTTAGCCATTATAGCAGAACAAACAATGTTGTTCCAATGTTTCTTGTTTGAATAATCTAAAGTACTTTGCTCCCTGATAGTGGGACTTAGTGGATTAGCTGATAATACTCGCCGAGGCTGGCTTAAATGTTTCACGAAACTAATGGGGAGGTTTTACCTGTAGTTCTTTGTTTTAGTGCTATAATTATAATTAACTTATATTATTGTGTGTATATTATCATTGTGTTTAAATTGTAAATTGTCAGTATAAAGTCTTGAATGTCCTTTAAAGTTTTAAAAAGCAACGCCTTTATATAATTATTTTTCAGTTTTTTGTTTGTAAAAATAAGGACGAAGCATTTCCCAATTATTCCGAAAAAGTCTCTTTGAAACAAGGAAAAAGCTCCTAGTCATAAATTTTGCAAAGACACGTCATTTTGATTTACACAGATTGCAAATAATTATGATAATTATTCACAAAACATGAAAAAATAAACAAGTCAGTCCCTTGGACTTTCACAATACGTACTTACATCAGTGTAGTATCGGATCCTCAATGACTTGTAGGTTATAGTTTTGTGCCTAATTATTACTCTAATGCCTTGTAACTGTTGTGAGCTAAGCTCTAATTAACGTAGGTACTTAGTAAAATAAGCGTAGTAATACTATATTCATTACTTATTCAAAACTATAATTCCTATTATTTCCGTGTTCGTGTAGTATGAGCCTATAATTTAAATAGAAAAAAAACAGTTGACTGTGCCGAGTTACTAAGTAGCCTTTCTTCATACCTCGAAAATAATTTTTAATTTTACCGACAAACAAACTGCTTTCAAAGCTCAAAAGAAATGCATACGTGCTATATTTAAGCTGAAAAAAAAACTGATAGCTGTAAACCATTATTTATTAAATACAAACTACTTACTTTGGCTTGTTTGTACATCTACGAGGCAGTAACATTCGTAAACTCAAACTTGCACCTGTTTCAGACTCTGAGATCAAAACGACGCAATAGAGATATATGTGCTATTCCACACAATACTGCACTCTTTTTGAAGAGATTTTTAGGGATGGCGCCAAAGCTATATAATAAATTACCAAACACAATTAAAGATATTGACAATATACACCATTTCAAAAATGCTCTTTTTAATCTACTTGCTGAAAAAAGTTACTACACAGTCAATGAGTACCTGGAAGACAAATTGTTATTTATTGTCATTTTTTACTACTTTCTTCTACGACATTATTGTTATTTTAAAGTAAATTGTTTAATTTTTCTGTTTTTTTTCTGTAATATTCTTTATAAGACATAGCGTTCTATTTACTTTATGACATCTACACCTATCTTTGTTCACCTATGTTCTACAAATAAATTTGATTTGATTTGAATTTTCTTAAGGAAAAAGAGTGCTTTAAAATGTCTAATTGGGGATGAAAAGAGACAAAGATGATAAACTCAAGCCCGTCCTTAAAAGGTACCTAATTTAGTACACTTGGATAAAACTTTGCGCCACTTCTGTTCGTTCACAATTCAATGTTTATATTTGACAAGACAAGAAGATTTATGGGGACATATTTTGAATTTTCTGGAAGTTCTTTTTTTTGTTTGAAAGAATTACGCTTTCAACTTTTTTTTTGTCAAACTTGGTTGGTGTTGGAGATTTATGAAGGTGAATTTTAAGCGCCAGATAATTTTGTACTACATTCACCTGAAGAGATAATTTATCTTTAGGAATTTTAGTAACTGTATACCTAGATCGCTGTGATTTTGTTTTGTGATTAAACGATAACAGTCTTTACTAATGTACAGACGATAGCACATCAAGTTACCACAATCTGTCAAATTTCTACATCAGATTTTCAACTTTATCACAATAGAGATAGGTTAATGTTTGACTGATAACATTTTTCAGCTTCGGGTACCGTGACCTGCTGTTGTCTGTACCTTCTTCAATATTATAGAAGTGAAAGTAACTCTGTCCACCTTTCTGTTTGTTTCTCGTGCTTTAATGTCAAAGCTTATGAACTGGTTTAAATGGTTAAGATACACAGAGAGTCAATAGTCTGAGATAAGAAGGACATGTCATTATCAGTTTATTTTTATGAGGATGTAGGAAGTAGGTAATCTTTGTATGGGGAGAACCGCAATGAACAGCCAGTAATAAATATTCCGTTACTAAAAAGTTTCAGTGAATATTTCTACGTATTACCAGTATGCCATTATGTTTAAAAAAAAAATACATTCCACCTTTTTACTATTCATCAGTTAAAATAATGCTGAAAAGATTTTATTTCAGTGCGGGATTATTTTTACAATTGACACAAAAGATTTTTCGGTTGAAATTATTATTTTGAAATAACTTTACTGAAACAATAATATTTTTCCAGAATCCGTTTGGACATACATCGTGTTTTTTTTTGCTATATTTTCTTTCCAATCAAAACTGTTTCCTGATATGTACAGACATATACCTGCCTCAGTTCGCTTTCTTCAATAGATTTTTAACTTTATCAAAGTAATAGAAGATTAATGTTCTATTCGCAAAATTTAACAGATATTTATTTATTTATTNATTACGAAGCTTCCCTTGTAGTCACGTTCAAAGCTTAACACCAATATTTAGCCATTATAGCAGAACAAACAATGTTGTTCCAATGTTTCTTGTTTGAATAATCTAAAGTACTTTGCTCCCTGATAGTGGGACTTAGTGGATTAGCTGATAATACTCGCCGAGGCTGGCTTAAATGTTTCACGAAACTAATGGGGAGGTTTTACCTGTAGTTCTTTGTTTTAGTGCTATAATTATAATTAACTTATATTATTGTGTGTATATTATCATTGTGTTTAAATTGTAAATTGTCAGTATAAAGTCTTGAATGTCCTTTAAAGTTTTAAAAAGCAACGCCTTTATATAATTATTTTTCAGTTTTTTGTTTGTAAAAATAAGGACGAAGCATTTCCCAATTATTCCGAAAAAGTCTCTTTGAAACAAGGAAAAAGCTCCTAGTCATAAATTTTGCAAAGACACGTCATTTTGATTTACACAGATTGCAAATAATTATGATAATTATTCACAAAACATGAAAAAATAAACAAGTCAGTCCCTTGGACTTTCACAATACGTACTTACATCAGTGTAGTATCGGATCCTCAATGACTTGTAGGTTATAGTTTTGTGCCTAATTATTACTCTAATGCCTTGTAACTGTTGTGAGCTAAGCTCTAATTAACGTAGGTACTTAGTAAAATAAGCGTAGTAATACTATATTCATTACTTATTCAAAACTATAATTCCTATTATTTCCGTGTTCGTGTAGTATGAGCCTATAATTTAAATAGAAAAAAAACAGTTGACTGTGCCGAGTTACTAAGTAGCCTTTCTTCATACCTCGAAAATAATTTTTAATTTTACCGACAAACAAACTGCTTTCAAAGCTCAAAAGAAATGCATACGTGCTATATTTAAGCTGAAAAAAAAACTGATAGCTGTAAACCATTATTTATTAAATACAAACTACTTACTTTGGCTTGTTTGTACATCTACGAGGCAGTAACATTCGTAAACTCAAACTTGCACCTGTTTCAGACTCTGAGATCAAAACGACGCAATAGAGATATATGTGCTATTCCACACAATACTGCACTCTTTTTGAAGAGATTTTTAGGGATGGCGCCAAAGCTATATAATAAATTACCAAACACAATTAAAGATATTGACAATATACACCATTTCAAAAATGCTCTTTTTAATCTACTTGCTGAAAAAAGTTACTACACAGTCAATGAGTACCTGGAAGACAAATTGTTATTTATTGTCATTTTTTACTACTTTCTTCTACGACATTATTGTTATTTTAAAGTAAATTGTTTAATTTTTCTGTTTTTTTTCTGTAATATTCTTTATAAGACATAGCGTTCTATTTACTTTATGACATCTACACCTATCTTTGTTCACCTATGTTCTACAAATAAATTTGATTTGATTTGAATTTTCTTAAGGAAAAAGAGTGCTTTAAAATGTCTAATTGGGGATGAAAAGAGACAAAGATGATAAACTCAAGCCCGTCCTTAAAAGGTACCTAATTTAGTACACTTGGATAAAACTTTGCGCCACTTCTGTTCGTTCACAATTCAATGTTTATATTTGACAAGACAAGAAGATTTATGGGGACATATTTTGAATTTTCTGGAAGTTCTTTTTTTTGTTTGAAAGAATTACGCTTTCAACTTTTTTTTTGTCAAACTTGGTTGGTGTTGGAGATTTATGAAGGTGAATTTTAAGCGCCAGATAATTTTGTACTACATTCACCTGAAGAGATAATTTATCTTTAGGAATTTTAGTAACTGTATACCTAGATCGCTGTGATTTTGTTTTGTGATTAAACGATAACAGTCTTTACTAATGTACAGACGATAGCACATCAAGTTACCACAATCTGTCAAATTTCTACATCAGATTTTCAACTTTATCACAATAGAGATAGGTTAATGTTTGACTGATAACATTTTTCAGCTTCGGGTACCGTGACCTGCTGTTGTCTGTACCTTCTTCAATATTATAGAAGTGAAAGTAACTCTGTCCACCTTTCTGTTTGTTTCTCGTGCTTTAATGTCAAAGCTTATGAACTGGTTTAAATGGTTAAGATACACAGAGAGTCAATAGTCTGAGATAAGAAGGACATGTCATTATCAGTTTATTTTTATGAGGATGTAGGAAGTAGGTAATCTTTGTATGGGGAGAACCGCAATGAACAGCCAGTAATAAATATTCCGTTACTAAAAAGTTTCAGTGAATATTTCTACGTATTACCAGTATGCCATTATGTTTAAAAAAAAAATACATTCCACCTTTTTACTATTCATCAGTTAAAATAATGCTGAAAAGATTTTATTTCAGTGCGGGATTATTTTTACAATTGACACAAAAGATTTTTCGGTTGAAATTATTATTTTGAAATAACTTTACTGAAACAATAATATTTTTCCAGAATCCGTTTGGACATACATCGTGTTTTTTTTTGCTATATTTTCTTTCCAATCAAAACTGTTTCCTGATATGTACAGACATATACCTGCCTCAGTTCGCTTTCTTCAATAGATTTTTAACTTTATCAAAGTAATAGAAGATTAATGTTCTATTCGCAAAATTTAACAGATATTTATTTATTTATTTATTTATTTATTTATTTATTTAAACTTCATGTACAAAAAAGTGGTACATTGGCGAACTTAATGCCACAAGGCATTCTCTACCAGTCAACCATCGGGTTAAAGGGAGATAAATAAGGTACAAAAAAGTAAATTAATGAAAAAAAAAACTAAAAATGATACAATACATGTATACCTAATACACAAACTAATAAATAATGACTATATATATATATATAAATATAAGTGTATATATAAATATATAAATATATATATATATATATAAATATAAGTGTATATATATATATATTTATATATGGGTAGGTTGACCTGCTGTTGTCTATACAACCTGGAAGTCGAAGTCATGAGTGAATACTGAATAGGTTACTTCTATAATTAACACAATTCTCGTAAAAACAAAAGCAAATCAAAGAACACATTAACGACTGACCCAACAAAAAAAAAATACCTTCCAAACATAAATAGCGTTCTCTCGTATTCCTACGTTTAGTTCATCAAGTTCTTTTCGATTAGAAAACTTTCGACTAAAGGGTGGGTTTAGTGTGCACAGAATTAGTACAACACGGGGCTAACTGTCCAAAGTTCGGTCTCCTCGTCGGTCTATCTAATTACGGACGAATCACTTTACTTATTTCCTGCTTGAGGTATGTCTATTAACTCCGGCTAAGTTAGTGAATAAAGCTGCTTAGTAAAAATATCGGTGGGAAGATTTGGGTGTTCATTGTGTGACTAGACTTGAATGGACTTGTGTTTGTGTGAGTGTATGTCTGTAACAATTATAATGCATTTAATAAATTTCACATTTGACTTTTAGTTCATACATTTTTGCTGTCACTTGTAGTCAAATTAAGCTTGGCAAAATTATTTGACAAGAGTTTTAATGGCATTAATGTGTTATTTTATTTATATATTCTATTTATTATTTTATGTCTTTTGTAGGTTTGACCTTCTCGACTTTATGTCGGTTTTAATAGGTATCCCGTTCCGCAGCCTGCGGAAAAAAACATACCTATGTCCCCCCTAATCTTTCTATTTGGTTAGATAAAAGTATATATTATATTTATTATAATATAATATAATTATATTTATTATTTTATTTATATATATAAGTCCAAGTCCGAGTCTAAATAAATCGTCCACCAACAACAATTAGAACATAAATACCTCACCAAATTTTAATTCCAGAATACATAATACCTTTTACGAGATAAGTAGTACCTGTCTTAAGACGCCGAGGGTCGTATTTATTCGGTGATTCACCTAGCAACTTCGTAAATGCAGGGATTAAATTGCCCGGGTCGCTTCGCAGGAAAAATGTATGAGGGCTGTAAGACAGAGGACTGTTTTCAGGGGACTGAGGACCAAGGGAAGCTCAATTAGTGGCAGGGATAATTCCCAACCTCTCGTTTGCGTACTTATTTCGTGATGAGGTGCTTACGAAAGAAGAAAAAACGTGGAGCGTGAAAACATGTTGATCTGTTTATGATTACCGGATTTTTGGACGGAAGATTTTGACACCGTTTTTGAACTTCATTCTAAAATTAAGTTCGGTAATTTGTCCCTTATTATGTCATCAGACTTTTTTGTATCAGTTAAGGAATGCAATCTTATTCAAACTTACATAGGTAACGTACATTATAAAGTTGGTTACTGGCACCACCACACGCTTACCAATGCAAACGGTTATGGGAACCGAACTGCCAAAGCCAATCTAGGCTATCTACAGCTTTGCAATCAAGGCTATGCCAAACAAAGTACTAGGAAGGCATAAAACCGAGGCAGTGATACGTAGGGGCGATCTTAGAGCTGATGTTTGGGTAACCGGCGTTCCATTGGGCGCGGTGCCAGGTCGCCTCGACGCTGGTTGTCACACCGAAGTTCGGTAGGGAACGTGTATAGTGATTAGCAAGTTTTGTGGATGGAGGATTGGGGTTGGTTCTAGGATTTGTGAGCTTACGAAGTTGGAGTTTTCAATTAAATTGTGCTATTGAATGTCTTAATAACTAATGAAAAAAACAAGTGCGAGTCGGACTCGCGCACGAAGGGTTCCGTACCATTTTCTATGAAAACTGAACGCATCTATTACCTACAACTAGCCAAAACACAAAAATTTTTCGGCAACAAAAAATAACTTTGTTTTCCATACAAATATATGAACAACAAATTTGCGGTTTCCAAAAAATTGCTATATCTCAAAGACTGCTATCTGTACCACGTTCAAAATAATTTTCCTCGAAAGTTTATGTAGAGTTCTACTTTTGAGATTTTTTTCATATTTTCTAAACTTGCAGTTCAAAAGTTAGAGGGGGGGGACGCCTATTTTTCGGCTTTTGGAGCAATTATTTCCGAAAGTATTAACATAATCAAAAAATGATTTCAGAAAACCCCTATTCATTTTAAAATACCTATCCAACGATATATCACACGTTAGGGTTGAAATGAAAAAAAAAAATCACACCCCACTTTACGTGTAGGGGAGGCACCCTAATAAAACATTTTTTTCCACTTTTTATTTTTGCACTTTGTCGGCGTGGTTGATTTACATATTGGTACCAAATTTCAGCTTTCTAGCGCTAACAGTCTCTGAGATTATCCGCGGACGGACAGACGGACGGACAGACAGACATGGTGAAACTATAAGGGTTCCTAGTTTACTACGGAACCCTAAAAAACAGTGTTATTTTTACCTGAACGCTAAAATGTTTTTTTTTCAGTTTAAATAAAAAACCAATCTTTGTCTAAGTATAAAAAAAACATCGCAAAAAAACTTCAAATTTTTAAAATAATAAAAAAAATTCACCTGATTTAAGTGAGTACAATCAAAGTATACAGTATCTTTATAAAAAGAACAACCAATGAGACTACACTGATCGTTTTAAATATTAAAAGCATTCTACAGGCCACAAAAAGTTTTCTCTCAGCCTCAATATTTCACTTCATAATTTTTAACAGCCAAACTTTCTTAAACAGTACTTAAATGGATGGTTAACTAAAATATACATCTCATAATCACTTTAGCTCCTTATAAAAGAAGCCTTTCTTAGACAAATAATCTGTATGTATATTTGCCTAAGAAGTTTATTTCGCTTTCACTAGAAAATGAATGCAACGATTGAGATAAAATTTCTGACAGAAGTTAGATCTCCCGGTGTCGGTTATGGGTTATTTTTATTAAAGTGAGGGAAGTAGATACATAGTATTAAAGTTAAAACAGCGAGTAACAGCTAGTTAATACAGTACGGTGTAAACACGCCCTTGTAATTTATCTTTATGAAGACTGTAATTCTAAGGGTGATATGAACTGAGATTTTGTGACGCGATTACGATACAGGTACACGTATTTATTTTATGTTTAGTAATTTCCGAAGCAGGCTTTTAATGAAAAAGTTTAAATGATATTGGATGATATTATGATACCAATACGGATCTCGTGTTATATGATATTGAGTATGATTGGGATACATTGGTCAGGTATCAGAAAAAGACGGGTAACGTCATTTTTACTACCTATAGAAGGAGGAATTTGGGGATAAGAAAGAGCCAGATGGATCAACATATTAACAAGGTAACATTGTGCTTAACACAGGCGGTTAGTTGATTGTTGCTCATCTATATGTAAGTTTATATACATCTCTGCATACGATCTTAAAAACCTTTATCCTATAACTAGCTTCCGCCAGCGGTTTCACCCGCTTCCCCGTGGGAACTACTGCACGCACCCGGATGAAAAGTAGCCTATAGCTTTCCTCAATAAATGGGCTATCTAAGACTGAAAGAATTTTTCAAATCGGACCAGTAGTTCCTGAGATTAGCGCGTTCAAACAAACAAACAAACAAACTCTTCAACTTTATAATATAAGTATAGATAATACTGTTTATAGAGCAAGATCCCAGGGCCACCAGACGTCACGTATTTTCTGACGAAGGAAATGTGGACGATTGAGTAGTGTTAGTATGTACTAAGAACGCATGCCTACCTGCTAGCTTGCTCAGACGGCCAATTTTCAGGTATCAGGTAATCAAGGTACATAAAAACATTACTTACCTCACGTAAATTCTGAAAGCTGATTTTTACGTATATTTTAGGCAATATCCTTAAAAATAAGTCGCACATACTCCCAGACACTTTCCGTCGGCCGTATTGCTTTGCAGACGCTTTAAAGCTCCCAAAATAATTAAGTAATTATTTTGGGAGCTTTAAAGCGTCTGCGTGATGTATCACACATTACTGTTGGAGGTAGTCGTTGTGTCGAAGTTTACCAGCATTCCATGCTATCACAGGATTGATTTTAATCTACATAATTGGTTTTAAATACTGAAAAGCTGTCATCAAATATATATGCATAGTTGTGCATGAGCTGCAAAGGTTTCCATGGTCTCTTTTATGCATTCGGTAGGCAAACGTTCTAAAACGGACCCATTCCTGTTTTCTTTTTACTCTTATCGGATTTTATTCGATATAGTTTGAATTAAAAAACTTCATCTACGTATTCTACGTTGATGACTTAGCGATTTTTATTTTGTAGCTGATTTTTTTATTTTTTATCAATTATAATGAATTGATACGAGTAAATTGTAACGGAGTGAGAGAGAGAGAAGTCAATAAATCCTAATACATGTCTCACTCAGTCTCAAGCGCGTGGATAAGGCCCTCGCGCTCCTACCCACAGAGCCATTAAAATTGAGCTTNATCTACATAATTGGTTTTAAATACTGAAAATCTGTCATCAAATACATATGCATAGTTGTGCATGAGCTGCAAAGGTTTCCATAGTCTCTTTTAATATAGTCGGTAGGCAAACGTTATAAAACGGACCAATTCCTGTTTTCTTTTTACTCTTATCGGATTTTATTCGATATAGTTTGAATTAAAAAACTTCATCTACGTATTCTACGTTGATGACTTAGCGATTTTTAGTTTGTAGCAGATTTTTTTATTTTTTAGCAATTATAATGAATTGATACGAATAAATTGTAACGGAGTGAGAGAGAGAGAAGTCAATATATCCTAATACATGTCTCACTCAGTCTCAAGCGCGTGGATAAGGCCCTCGCGCTCCTACCCACAGAGGCATTAAAATTGAGCTTAGGGGGTGATTGGCCCCTTGGATCGGTCTGTCCTCTTGTAAAAGACTTTAAAATAGTTGTCTGGTAGACATATATAAAAATGGAGCATCAGAATTTACGTGACTTTAAGTAATTATTTTGGGAGCTTTAAAGCGTCTGCAAAGCAATACGGCCGACGGAAAGTGTCTGGGAGTATGTGCGACTTATTTTTAAGGATATTGCCTAAAATATACGTAAAAATCAGCTTTCAGAATTTACGTGAGGTAAGTAATGTTTTTATGTACCTTGATTACCTGATACCTGAAAATTGGCCGTCTGAGCAAGCTAGCAGGTAGGCATGCGTTCTTAGTACATACTAACACTACTCAATCGTCCACATTTCCTTCGTCAGAAAATACGTGACGTCTGGTGGCCCTGGGATCTTGGACCATTAAGTAAAAAAGACGGCAACAGGTAATTGGGAGAAATAAAATTAATATGGTTTAAATTTCAGTCATGATATTAATACACCAATATTTTCATAGAAATCTTGTTCTTTGTCATGGAACATTTTCGAAGAATCTGTGAATTATGTAAATTATTAATATAATAACCTACATTCGTAAGGTAAAGGCACAAATTAAATCGTTTTCGAATAAAATGTTGCTTGTACCTTGGTTTATTTACACGCCAATTCACAAATAATGGCTGCCAGAAAATCAGTGTATTTATTTCAGATAGGTATTTTACGTTTTCTTGTGTGGTTATTTTCACAGATTTTAACGCTCTCACACACTGTTGACTAAACAGTCGGCCGCTGGTTGGTCTTCATTGTGGGGAGGCCTACGTTTGGAAGGCAATTGGCTGGTATTATGACGATGATGTGGATACTGTTATACAACACTCAAAAAAATAAAGAATTCTTTAAACCTTCGTAAGCCGTAGCCGCAGTGTAGATATTTGCGAGAAACAATAGATTTTTCTATGATAACCGTCATATAAAAAATATTCTTGTTTTGATTATATCAACGATACTCCTATTAAGAGGAGTAATTTTCTTTATTAATTAAATAAATAATCACTCTAGTACATGCCGAGGTATTTACCCAATCCCAGTCGACAATTAAACTGATTTGAATAGCTTCGGTCACAATAGTCCGTCTAATGCTTTGTCCTTATTGAAGCAGCTATCTATACAATATATTGTGTTAAGGGACTCTAAATTATATTGGAAGCTTCGTTTACATAAGTGCATAAACATCTGATCATCATCTACCTAGCCTTTTCCAAACTATGTTGGGGTCGGCTTCCAGTCTAACCAGATGCAGCTGAGAACCAGTGTTTTACATGGAGCGACTGCCTGTCTGAGCTCCACAACCCAGTGACCTGGGCAACCTGCCACCCCTTGGTAAAACTGGTTGTCAGAATTTTGGCTTCTGACTTTTGTTACTGGCTTTCTAAATATAACATAATTCAAGGGATTAATTTGGAATAACTGGCCCTGTGGTGCAATGGATAACGCGTCTGACTACGGATCAGAATATTCCAGGTTCGAATCCTGGCAGGGTCGCGGATTGTGTTTTCCCTGCGGACCCCACGAGGGCCAGAGCCTGTCGGGGCTGCGGGTGCAGAGTCACCGCGGCTCTGGCACTCAAAGGGCTCCCGAAGGAACACGGTGGGTTTTAGTCAGTAAAAGTCTGGCACTCATACTGATGATTTCCCATCGATAAAAAAGGGATTAATGTGGAATTAGTGATTGTGACAAAAATTATATGGAGATAATATTTTTTTTCTTTAATTGCAAATTAACAGACAGATAGGATATGGAAATCCAATATAAATCGATCAATGATTAGTTTCTTCGATAAGATATTTAAGTCTTATATAAATTGTTGGTATTTATCCATCAGTTTGTGTTATAATTGTGTTCGTTGGGCAAAGGATTAATAGCTAAGCTGTGGATGTCCAAAAGGTCATAAGATCTCCTCTATTGCACTATTGACGTGAGCCTATTCCAGGTCGAAGCTCAGCTTAGCTGGGAGGTTGGAGGCTAACAAGTCCACTGTTACATGTAATTGTTAGTCTTATTACAGGCAATGAACTTCTAAGGTTTTCAGAAAAGAAAAAATGTTACTTATTCTTCCTTTATTCAAATAAACACCACAAAACACCAATACAATCTATAAAACCAGCTCCATTTATACGCTATATTTATCAGCTTTTAAACCAAAACAAAGGACAAAGAATTTAAATAAAAGTCGATGTCCAAAGAATTTTTCTAATAGAATAAAGTCTGCTATCAACGATCCGTGTTTTCGAATGCCGTACCTTCGGGACGAACCATGGAGCATTTAACTGACAGGAATCGCCATGAGCATGATATCTCTATGCAAAAAGGAGCAGAAATATCGCGCTGGAGCAAGGTTATTTAACAAATAATGATTACTCTAGCATATTCATATGTATGGCCCCGATTACCAACCTCAGTGCACTTTGTTAAAATACGGAGAAGGCTCTGGTGATCGACTGGTGGCAGTATAACCATCACATAGCACCAAGTGGGATATTAAATGTCTTGCTCGGAGATGGGTAGTAGCATCTCACAAGTTAAAAATACCCCACAATATGCTCAACAACACGCATACCCAGCGCGTTGAGTATGGGCTAATTCCTCCCCTTGGGGAGGGGGAGGTGGGCTTTGTCCAGCAGTGGACTTTTTAGATTCGATAAAATTGACTAACACAGGCATAAACTTGATGTAATTAAGTACGAACGGCACTCTGGGAATAGGCAGGTACGGCAAAGCGTCTCCGGTTGGTTACATTATCTAAGGGACGAATGGACGCGGAAAAATATTCCAAAGAAAATACGTAGACACGGTGTACGTACTGAAGGAAAAACAAGGTTTCTACTCAAAAGCTTTACGTGGTAAATATTTACTTTGGTGCAATATCCGCTGGCGAACAGCAATTTCGTTTAGTCAGGCTTATAAATAGATCTAACTGGTCAATTCTGAATTTTACAGGGAATAAGCACGAGGAAATGAGTCATTGTTAATTTATTTATTAGTTCGTTTTTATATTGTATACCATAATTTTTTATATTCTTTAATATATATGTCATAATCGATTAGCGCGCCGCGTGATGATAGTCGATGTCGCCGTTTCGCATGACGAGAACCTCGTGAAAGCTGAGAAAGAGAAACAAATAGGTATCTCGACTAAGCGCACGAGGTTGTCGCCATGTGGAATGTCGATACGGCTGTTATTGTGCCGATAGTAGTTACTGCCAATGGCTTAATAGCCAAGAGCCTCAACCAACATCTCACGAGGCTCTCGTTAGGCGGCTGGATCAAGGGACTGATTCAGAAGGCGGTACTCCTTGATACGGCGCGTATTGTGAGGAGGTTCCTATCTCTGGGACCCTAACCACCGGTACCTTGGACCCTGTGCCCGATATCGGTGTTCAAATATACAGTTAAGGCCAAGAAACAAAACTTCATCAAATAAAACTGATGAATCTGAAAGTTATTTATGTTAGTGAAGGAAATATGGATGTACCTATTACCTACAGTGATGCAATTAATTCAGTTGAATCTGACAAGTGGAAAATGTCAATAAAACAAGAGTTACAGTCTCATGATGAAAACAAGACATGGACATTGGTTGAGAAACCTAAAGACGCCAAAGTGATTGGGTGTAAGTGGGTTTTTAAAATAAAAGAAGAACCAACAGGTCCACGGTACAAGTCTCGTCTGTGTGCAAAGGGTTATGCACAAACAAAAGGTATTGATTATGAAGAAACCTTCTCTCCGACCGTCAGGTATGACTCTATTCGTTCTCTTTTATCCATAGCTGCTGAACAACATTTAGAAATAATGCA
This sequence comes from Heliothis virescens, assembly GCA_002382865.2. NCBI lineage: Eukaryota > Metazoa > Arthropoda > Insecta > Lepidoptera > Noctuidae > Heliothis > Heliothis virescens. The sequence goes on along the minus strand of NWSH02000006.1, from coordinate 10,150,159 downwards.
ATGCTAAAACACTAAATTCAATACAGCCTTACAAAAATTTGGTTTTGTTAAAAGCTTAGCCGATCAGTGTGTTTATATTGGTCAAGTAGATGATGGCCTGTTATTATGTAAGGAGAAGAAAGTGTTAATAGATGTTATTGACGAACTAAAGAGAAGCTTTGAAATAAAGACTTTTCCACCAGTCAACTTTGTTGGTATGGAAATAAAGAAAGAGATAAATCCATATTTGTACATCAAACTAAATATATTGAGAAGTTGTTGAAAAACATAACTATAGTTCAATAACATACTTATTAAAATACTAAACGAAACTATACCATTAAGGAAATTTAAGTTAAAACTAAAATATAAGAAATACTGGCTCACCGTAGGAATAAAAATTTCTTGTAAAAATAAAAGACTATTAAAAATAATAACAACGAAAACAAAAAATCCAATATTGACTTAATATTATAAAAAATATGAAAAAACTCTAAAAAAAACAGTAACAACAGCAAGAAAATTACATTATAAAAACAAAATGACTAAATCTAACAACAAAGTAAAAACAATGTGGAGCATCATAAATGAACGCACAAATAAAAAGATGCCAAATGACAAATATAATATAAAACTTCAAACTTATAATGGTGTAACCTCTGAACCTAAAGAGGTAGCGAACATATTTAATAATTATTTTGCTTCTATCGGAGAAACAAAGAAAAACCTGACCGACAAACCGAACAGAACTACTGTAGGGTGCACCCCTACAGAGAATTCAATCTTTCTCAGTCCAATAGACCCTTATGAGGTAAACAAATTAATCAAAAATCTAAAAAATAAAAATAGTCACGGTATTGATGAACTCCCGCCTGCATTATTAAGACAATGTGCGGATGAACTAACCTTGCCATTTTATAAACTTTTACACCAATCATTCGAAGAAGGTACCTTTCCCAATCACTTAAAAATAGCGCTTATAAAACCTATACACAAAAAGAATTCGAAAACCGACCCCAATAATTATCGCCCTATTGCCCTTTTACCGACAGCTTCCAAAATATTTGAAAAAGCGATGTGTAATCGAGTTTATGCGTTTTGTGAAAAATATCATATATTCAATGACTGCCAAAACGGTTTCCGTAGAAACCGTTCCACTATTTTGGCTGTTTACAAATATATACAAAAAGCTCTTGATACCATAAATGATAAAAAATACGCGATAGGACTTCTACTAGATATGACAAAGGCATACGACAAGGTTCAGTTCAACTTATTATTAAATAAATTATATAATATAGGACTCCGCGGCAAATGCCATGACTGGTTTGCATCCTTTTTGGAACACAGGCAACAAATAGTGGAAATTGAACATTATAATATTAATAAAAATGAAATAGAATTAATTAGATCTGACAGCAACCAAATAACCGCGTCAATACCACAGGGAAGCGTAATAGGATGTTTCTTATTTCTAGTTTACATCAACGACCTTCCCAATCATATAAATGAACCATGTGTTCTGTTTGCAGACGACATATCTATACTGACGTCGTGCGAAAATAACGAAAACATAAACAATACATTACAGTCCATATTAGATACAACAATAGATTGGATGACAGACAATAACTTAGAAATTAACTTCAACAAAACTAAAATAATCCCATTCTACCCTCGCCAAAAACTACCGATAAATATTAACTTTAGCTACAGAAATAATACAGTTGAAATAGTAGATAAATTCACCCTATTAGGCCTAAACATTGACACACATATAAATTGGAAGTCACACGTCCAGAAAATAACCGTATACACATCATATTAATACTTCAAAGGAAGTATTAGAAGTATTATCCTTTCGCGTCTTATAAGAGCTCCCGAAGGAAATCTTCAACTAATATATACACATACTCACCGATTATTATATTTTTCATACTATATATATTTATATTAAGTTTAAAATATTATTTCGATCTTTTCATCTGCTAAGCCTTTTTTCAAGTATGTTGAGGTTTGCTACCAGTCTAACCGAATGCAGCTGAGTACCAGTGCTTTACATGGACCGACTCCTCAACCTGGCTACACGGAAAACCCGATACTTCTTGGTAAGGCTGGTTGTCAGACTTATTGGCCCCAGACTACCCGTAAGGACTGCCGCGGATATTCAAATGACAGCCAGGAGTGATTGCCTTCCGAAATTCAGAGAAACTCAGCATGACAAGATGGTCACCTATCTAAGGACCGACCGTGTCAAGCGCTTAAGTTGCTTAATCTTAGGTCAATCGATCACTTAGCTACGAGGTCCTTAGTATGGTAGAATAGCTAGGTATTAATAATTTAGTAGGGGAAATTAAATAAATATTCATTATTACATTTTCTCAGAAGATGGGATGCCCTTTTACCCATATAATTAATTCCAACTGATGTTAAAGCGACGTCATGTGATCGCCCGTAAATTCAATTTCAAGATTTTGATGAACATTCCGATCTAAATTTTGTGTGTAAAGGAATTCTAGAGTCAAACTAGATTTTTCTTAAGATATTTCAATCGTGTATGTGCAGTTTAACATTTTGGATGGTAGAAAAAAAAATTGAACAGATACATAATAAAAATAAATTATTGTTACTATTATGTGTTTGCTTTGCTTCCGCACCTAAAAAACTCCTACACAAATAGAGCAATCTAGAAAAAATAAAACAAATTAAAATACTATCCTAAGGGAGTTATTGATAAACCGTCGTCAAGGCATTATGAAAGCCAATTTATAAGGAATATTTCAGTGCAAATAGCAGTGGGTTGACATGGGTGTGACATGGGATCACAAGTAGCAATTATACAGGTACCTTAGGATATGTCACACCTGGTATGTTAGTGAAGATGTTTTGAATAAGAAAATGGAGTGATGGTTTTGTTGGCGTTCGAAGGTCAATGAACTTTTATTTTAAATAGTTACCCTATTTAACATAAAAGTTTTTTCATTATTCAGTTGAAAATGGATGTTGAGCGGGTGTCTAAATATTTGAGCGTTCTGGATTTCTGATTTAACAAAGATGTTTTACATTAAGTTTGAAGCTCAAAGAAATTAGCGCCAGAAAAACAAAATTTCTACAAAACATTGATAGCACTACAGTAAGGCCGGGTTCCCACTACGCCGGACCGGCAGATCTGCCGCGCCGGTAAATCTGCCGGAAGGGCTAGTGGCTGAACAATTTGTATGAAGCTATTCACACTATCCCGGGTCCGGGATTTTTGCCGAGCCCGGCATTTTTACCAAGCGTTTTGTCACTGCGAATTGCCGGTAGAACAGCCGGGCCCGGAGTAATGTGAACGAGTTTGTGCCGGTATCTGTCCC
>NWSH02000006.1:10134279-10144862 GCA_002382865.2 Heliothis virescens | reverse complement strand
AAATCGTCAAAAGTGGTTGCTGTCATTCGAAAATAATTGAAGAACTTTGATTCGTCTCTTCTAAGTTCACCCATTAATGTTTCAAATGTCCCAAGTGAAAATCTTTCCCGTAAAATAGGGTGTACCCAATGTTTTCTTTTATTTTGCCTTCTATTAAGATACCACCACAACACAACAATTTCGTCGTCCATTGTGCGCGCAGGTCCAAATTCAACTGAGGTAAGTACTTGACTGTCTGAATTTATTCCGGGATCCGATGTAATGTGAACACTCTGTCCGGTGTCCGGTTTTCGGCAGATCTGCCGGTCCGGCGTAGTGGGAACCCGGCCTAAGAAGGTAGGTACAGTACTTCATGAGTTTCTTAATTCCTGATGCGGATAATAAATAAGTACTCAAAATTAATTAAAAACATGAGGGTAAGGTCACAACTAGTTCAATAAATCAAGACTGCACCAAAAAGCGACCTTAACTTCTTGCATCTACCTCATGTTTTTAATTAATTTTGAGTACTTATATCCGCATCAAGAATTTAGGAACTCATGAAGTATTGTACCTACCTACATACTGAATTATTCTAAGTAGTGTATTAAGAGGTGATGGGTGATCCCACCACCTCATAATACACTACGTAGAATAATTTTAAACCAAGAGAACAGGAACTAACAGAAATATTTACAAATACAATTAATATCACCGTCCATAGTTCGAGGCGATGTCACCATGTTTCCATCGTTATCAATCGCCACAAAATACCGGTTACTAGCAGACGATCGCTCTAGAACTTTATATCACTACACGTGTTGACATATTGAAGGGTTATCGACAGTGTAGCGTGAACGTTGCACACCTATAATGACATTTTTGTTTCAATCGTATGTTGTATATGTATTGGTATGTACATGGTAAGTTAGGGGACTAAATTATGATGATTAGTTCTTATGTTTTAATTAGAAAAAATGGTAACAAAATAGCTTGTAAAACAAAATACAATATGTACTTTTTTTTGTTTTTGGTGGGACTTAAACGACCCCTCGTGCTGTAGGTGACAGGGTGAGGGAGTGTCAGACTTTTACTGACTAAAACCCACCCACCATTCCATAGTTCCTTCCGGGAAAATGATTCTTCCACGGTTAATCTTTCAAAATATTGGGGGATTAAAATTATGATGATCATGGCTTATGTTTTAGTTAGAAAAATTGATAACAAAATTGCAACTAATTAAAACAAAACACAACGTATGCCTTTTTTTTGGTGGGAAGGTGTCAAATGACCCCTCCCACTGTGGGTGCAGCGTGAGGGAGTGTCAGACTCTTACTTACTAAAACCCACCATGTTCCTTCTGGAGCTTTTTGTGTACACTGTACATGGGTCGCGATAACTCCTTCGAACAATCTGGCAGCCCCGGCAACACAACATGCGCCTGTCATAATATTTTCTTAGCAACGGCAGCCAAAATAAATTGACCTATTAACTCATACTGTCTACAAATAAAATATTCCAGTAGGTAACACGTAATCGATTACTCATTCTAATTTAGTATAGAGTTGAATAATTTTCAGTTTAAAAATGTAACTCTGTCATTAGAAAATATTACTTACACTCGAGTTTGTCGAGAAAACCGGTGAAATACAATCCGTGATGTTCTCTGTAATTGGTTGAGAAGAATGTATTTTTTTTCATATCTTTTTACTTATGTAATAAGATATTCCTTCGTCATTTATATCTAAAACGGGGCGCCCAAGCACAAGTAGCTTTGACTTTGACATTTTGTAGTACATCTTTACACCTTTCAAAGTTAGTGACTCTAAAATACCCTTTAAAAGTGTTCATAATATTATATTATATATAAGCGTTATAATTTGAGGTGATTTCAGTGATATACGAGTGGTTTTATTTAAAATATTGGGGTAAGCTCCCTAGTTGTCGGCCGTTGTACTCTCAAGATAATGAATGATAATTAGATCCTTTGATCGGATCGGGTTTCGAGAGTAATTGGCATTAGTCTGTAATAAAATTTACGAAAGTATAGGTTTTTAATGAGTGTTTGAGTTTCACGTTAAAATTATCGGTCTTAATTCCAGACCTGTGGTTGAGTACACGACCAATTTGTTTATTTTGCTTTGAAATTGATTGATTTAAGATTAATGTCAAGAATAAATTATAAACTCGATTAAGCATGGTACATGTACATACTTTTTCGATAAACAATATGTAAATTTTCTTATAAAAATATAAATATCATTATTTAATTGATCGATGCATCCTACTTTCCGTGACCTTCGTGCGAGGCATAAAGGTTAATTGCCCATTCCCCTATACATTAACAAAAGTGCATACTAGTGTGCTGAAAGTTTATTCGTGTACTGTTATTGTGGGTATTACGTTGACATCATTTTTTTGTCGCCTGTAGTGAGTAAGGGGGGATTTTGTTTACTATGTAACAGAGTATGTGAGGTCTTTCTGTGTCTCTCTTCCTGACTTTGTCGAATAGTTGTTCAGTGAAAGAGGTGTCTTTAAGATAACAAGTTTTATGGTACGCCGAAGCTAAAATTGCCTACCACTGAATTAGTCGATATAATGGCCAAAATGTAAAGAAAATATGGGCTAAAATTTCTTTCAGTGCAACCATAGCTACCTACCAATTACGTAAAAGAAGATAGGGGCTGTAGAAGAATGGGTATAAATATATGCATATCAGCATTAACTTAACCTAAGAAACGCTGCAGGGCAAAGCAAAACGTTCTCCTGTAAGCTACGGAACCCCCAAACTTTGTTCGAGTCACGGGTTCACGTGTGCCACAAAGTTTCAAGGCGGATATTGTCGAGGAGATTGCAGAACTCTGCTTAAAGGCCCACCAGGGATTGTCGCGGATATTTTGTTATTTTAAACGCCTCTCAAATATATTGCCATTTTATAGTGGCAATATAAAGTTAGGGCTCAGCTTACATACATTCGATCGCCATGAAATTGTTCGTAGAATATTGCGATTTGGATGCCCATTTGTGCTTCGTTGATTTTTTCTGTTTTATTGTATGTAGTTTCTGTAGTGTTTGGACCTTTTTCTTTATTTCTTTTTTGGTGTCTTTCTCTATTGCCGTTAATCAAACTCATGCCCTTAGTAAGAGATGCGTAGGTATATTATTTGTGGAAAATTAAATATGAAACTATCAACACAGGCGCTCCTACAGAAGGATAAAAAAAAACAGGCATTAAAATTAAACAATTATTTTTATTAGTAATACTTAAAAAACATATTGAATATTTGAAAGATACAGCTATTACTGTTATTCATGTTTGAGTTCCTATTATTATATGTATATGTTACAGTCAAAACTCTTAACCAGTCAAAACTACTTTTGACCGTAAGCTTTAGTCAATAATAGTTTTGACTAAAATAACAGTCAAAAGTACTTTTGCCCAATGGCNTATGTTGCAGTCAAAACTCTTAACCAGTCAAAACTACTATTGACTAGCAAAATCAGTCAAAACTACTTTTGACCATAAGCTTTAGTCAATAATAGTTTTGACTAAAATAACAGTCAAAAGTACTTTTGCCCAATGGCGTTGGTTAAAACTACTTTTGACCAAGAGATTCCGTCAAAAGCAGTTTTGACTGGTTGTATCAGTCAAAACTCTTAAAAAGGTAAGGTGGTCGATAAAAAAAAATAACGACAAACGCACATATGAACTTTTATATTACTAGTTTGCAGCATGCAAGCAAGCATGCATCATTCAGCAAGCATGGTTTCTGTCATGGCTCCGGCGCTGCAGGGCTCCGGCGGTCCCACGCAAATTTATCGTCGCAGATTNGTTGCAGTCAAAACTCTTAACCAGTCAAAACTACTATTGACTAGCAAAATCAGTCAAAACTACTTTTGACCATAAGCTTTAGTCAATAATAGTTTTGACTAAAATAACAGTCAAAAGTACTTTTGCCCAATGGCGTTGGTTAAAACTACTTTTGACCAAGAGATTCCGTCAAAAGCAGTTTTGACTGGTTGTATCAGTCAAAACTCTTAAAAAGGTAAGGTGGTCGATAAAAAAAAATAACGACAAACGCACATATGAACTTTTATATTACTAGTTTGCAACATGCAAGCAAGCATGCATCATTCAGCAAGCATGGTTTCTGTCATGGCTCCGGCGCTGCAGGGCTCCGGCGGTCCCACGCAAATTTATCGTCGCAGATTGGTTTAACGCTCACCACCGCAGCTTCGGCTTGCTGGCCGGCAGTGCCGGCCAGCCTCAGCCGCGGTAGCGAGTGTTACAACCACCTGCTCCTCAACTCGCGGCCCGCCTCGCCCCTCCGCGCCTACGCGATTTTGAATTACACTCTAGGGGTAGGACAGACAAGACTACGTGGAGTCGGATTTATAGCGATTCGTTTCTGCCATTAAAACCTGACTTTTAACGATGTTTTAGGACATTTATTTTATAGCAATAAATAAACATTCGGAATAATACACATTATTCAACATAATACTAAGAACATTCCAATTTAGGTCATCACTATCAACATCATTCACATCTAACGAGTTAATAGCACTTTTGACTGATGCTTTATTTCAGTTAAAACTACTTTTGACCAAGAGCGTCAGTCAAAAGTACTTTTGACTGCAAAATTGCAGTCAAAAGTACTTTTGACCAATAATTTTCAGTCAAAATCAGTTTTAACCAACCTCAGTCAAAAGTAGTTTTGACTGATTTTGCTGGTCAATAGTACTTTTGACTGGTTAAGAGTTTTGACTGCATCATATATATACAATAAAAACTTCTACCTCAAGGTCACTCCTCATACAACATTCATGAGAATATGTATCTTATATTTATTTCACTAAGTTTCTTTCAAAGTTATCAATAGTTTAGTTATTTATGTTACTTATACTAAAGTTATTTTAAGTAATACAAGATTTAACATTCACATTTAATTTTATAGCGGGAATCTTTGGCAAAGTATATCTACGTTGAAATACTCGTATTTAAATATCGAATCCCCATCTCACTATAATTTACAACGAAAACATATCACAAAGTTTTCAGTGATTTACATAACTTTACATTTACTAAATTGTACAACACAGGATCTTAATCACCTAATAATACAGGACGGTAAAATAAAACACGATCGACGAGCAACTCATACAGCAACGCGGAAAATGCATCCACATTTTTAAGCAGCTTAACAAAATTACTGAAGAAGAATACAAGTAGCTTACAGTGCAGAATAATATATGAGACTATTACAACAATTTGCTGACTCACTGAGCTCTAACAGTGATATTACGTGGAGCTACGGAGGTGCATCATATACCTAGCACCGTTGTATTGTACAATGCCCTTACAACTGCAACTTTAACATTGTACAGAAAACAGCAGGCCATTCTACCCGAATCTGTAAAATTTTACTAATCAAACATTAACCTTCCATTATTGTGATAGGGTTGAAAATCTATTGAAGGAATATGACAGACAGGTAGGCGGAGTGCTGTTGTCTGTACAGTCACAGTCAAATTTCTTTGTCAGCCATCAGAGTTGCTTTATGAAGCATGTTTTAATTTCCTCAAACAATTTGAGAGTCGACATATCCTAGCGCCCTAATTCTGCTGAAACCGCCGTCTGGCGCCATCGTTACTCTAATGTGTGTAATGATACCCGAATCACAGTCGAACCAGTGCTCATTATGGGCTGATAGCTGTAATTGAAAATGAAGGCTTTAATAAATTGGATTTTGTAAGCTCAGTCGTCGGTTTTATTTACTCGTGCTTAGGGTGATTTATTAAATCTTTGTGGGATTATTTTGGGATTGGAAAAGTGATTAAAATTTAATCTATGACAAATTGTGACAAACAATATTTGGAAACTCTGGCAATTAATGATAATGCCAAGTCATATGCGTTAGCGACAGAAACCATAATCCAAAAAGATGCGGATGAAGTTATAATCAAAGAAAAAAAAGGAATACACGAAAAAACTAGTTGAGTACATAATGATAATCAAGGAAGTTTCTTACCTTACTAGGCTTCAAAATATTACACCAGTTGCCATCCGTCTCGGGGTACCAATCGGCGTGTCGTAAATACGCCCCCTCAATCTTCACGGAGTCAGGATAATTGCCTTTAAAGTGGTTGGTGTCCACACAAATTTGCTTAATGTTTCCTGGGAAGCCCAATTTGAAGACCGCCCATTCTTGTCCTTCAATAAAATAATACCAGTTAAATGCTACCGAGCCGCTGAGTTTGAATTAAACGAGACATAAGATTGTCTGAATAAAGGTCCAAAATATAGATTCTAATATCTGACAAAGCCATATTTTGATGTACATTTCTCAGTTAGCATTTAATTAAATATCGTGGTAACAATAGAAATAGTTAAAACGGTTCTAATGGAGTTGTTTTATGTTCTACGAATTTGATTTCTTCATTAATATCATTGATTTTCTCTTTACCTGTGCTTTTCATTGTTCCATCATCATTAGCTTCAATGACGTTCGGTCTGTCGAGCCTTCTAGCTGTTTCCCAACCATCAGACATGCATTTTGCTTTTGAGGGCTTTATTACATTTCTAGGGTGTCCGTAATGAGCGTTTGAAAAACCTGTCGATAGAAAGAAAAAAAAACAATTTAGTTCTGTTCTTAAATTATCGTCAGTCATACAAAATCTGTCTATCAGAATAATGTATATCCTGTAGCTGAAGCCTTTACAAAATTAATTTGATATCCCTGCAAGCGAGTACGCTACACATACAAGTCTTCCAATATTGTTATCCTTACCTTGGCAAATGGCGCCATTGAGTAAAGACACTAGGTCTATGATTTCATTTCTCGGAGGCCGCTCAGGTTTCGCTTCACCAAATACCCTCAGGCGGGCAATCCCTCCGTCAGGATAAATGTTCACGCGAATGTGAGTCCAGGCATCGTCGCTCAGGACCTAAAATAAAAATATTTAAGTGTGGTTCCATGTTTTAATTTCAACGAATATATTCCCGGATTTTAAAATTTCACTCTAGTGTGCCATAAATTAATGCTAGTGGCGAAGATGTCGCGAATTTATTTCAAACTTTCTATTTGAAATTATGGGTCTATTTTGGGTTTTGAAGTTTTATTTTTGTGTTGCCATTTGAATATTTTCCTGGCTGCCGAGAAGGGTTGTTGTGTTTTCTATACTTGAATTAGGAATGATAAATTTTTATCAAAAATGAGACGTACTATTTCTTAGTCATTCTTTCATAACTAAGTTCTTTCTTGTTTATTGTTATCTTATTCTTGTTGAGAATGCTACAATACAGTGACAATTTTCCAACATAAGATTTATTTTTAAAGTTTTTACGCTTTGAACCATCCATCTTATTGTGAGTAACCCAATCGAGACGAAGTGAGATTTAAGAGAACTTGCAATTTGAAGCAATGCAATATTTATTGGGGATTTGTATGAATTGTCATTTGGTTTAAAAAACTCGATCATATTTGACGTGTGATGATAGTATCTAGATAAAATTGCGTCCAATTTCCAAAGATAAACAAAGCTAATAAAATGTACACTATCTCTAATAGACAATGAATAAGTATATGTCTTAGTGGATGCCATGAAATTTGAAAAAGCAGCCATTATCAACATAGAAGATAAACGAAATAATTAACTGGAGAATCTATAAACCTACCTAATTAATTGTTTCATTACCAAACATTTTGTGTTTTTTTTTTCATATTTTATCTGACTTTATTCCTAAGGCACATGTTTATAAGTTTAAGCTTAATTTGTTCAACTTAAAATCCAAAACGTTAGATATTTTTTGAAATCACCTTCTGGAAATTGAGCCTGGTCTCCACGTAGCCAGGCCTTAGAGCTGTTACAGGCACTAACTCATCCCATTTGTCAGACTTAAGTCTTTCGATATGTTTCAAGTCGAATTTGTTGCAAGCCGTGCCCATTTTCGATACTCTTGTTGGAATGGATTCCTCTTCTGTAACAACAAAAATATTGTTATTGCACTTCGGTTTATTGGCCGCTTCTAAATTTACGTGTATTAGGAACTGATCTATTATTTATTAAATTTCATCTAATGTGACATCAACTACCAACTGGGATCAACTATGGTTATTTCAGAGCCTCGTTGTTTTATCCTCTCCGATACCTATGGTAAAAAGTGTTGATAAAAATAAAGACTAAGACGAATTAACTAAAACCCCAAAAAGGCTTTCTAATAAAACTAACGATCTGCAAAACAAACCATTTCAAAACCACATACTTGAAATAAAAATCCGAGATCCATTCTATGATTGATTAGGACTAAAGATAAAGAATGTTCGTATCTTTCTGGCAAAAATAACGAGTGTCCGGTAAATAGCACTGGTAAATTGCCAGGACACGCCTCATTGGGCTAGAACTGAGTGCTTTGTGAGTTCTAGGTTCTAGAATTCTAGTGGCAAAGCTTGGTAACTGAGAACTTTTTATAGAACGGAGATTTGTGGGTAGTTATTTGTTTTTGTGGTGTTTCATGATGTTAGTGCATCTTTTGATTGTTGTAAATTATGGCTCAGTTGGTGGTAAGGTGTAGTTTGACTTCCAAGGTATGGCTGAAACGAATGACCTTTGTGACGATTTAATTATGAACTTTAGTGTAAAAATGGCGAGATAATTGTATACTAGGTATTTAACTAAAGCCATCTTTACTTCAAATGTCATTATTTACACTAAGTTTTCCTTTTATAAAACATAAATTTTCACAAATTAGTAAAAGGAAGATCTTGCTTGACATCCTCATAAGTATTTTTCCGGGTGAAGACTTTTAAGCAGGAAAACTTTGAAAATTATTTGCTTTCTTCATATTTCACTGCTATTATCCTAAATGCCCTTACTTTTGGAGTTCAGTGCCATTTTTTTACTCGACTGCGTCAACGAGGGCTTTATTTTTTATTGCAGGATAAGTAACTTCATGAGATAGCTGTGTCATACGGTTTTTCTTGACAAAACTTGTATTTTTATCGCCTACTTCTATTTACTTTGCTTTTATTTAATTTAACTTCCTTTAATCAAAGTGATGGCCAGACTAACAGATATTAACAAATATTTCATAGTTATAAAATAAAAGACTAACCTTCAGGGGTCAAGCACGCCGCTTGTATCGAATACTTCGGTGCATAGTTCCCCGTAAAGAATGCTGTATCAACCAATAAACCTGAAACAAAACGAAAAAATGTTGACAAACCCTGCTTATTACAATTGTTTCCATTGATTTGTTTTTACACACACTTGTTACATTTTTAAATACAAAAAAAACATTATAAAATTTAAAATAAACAGGTGACCACCGATATCGGGCATTTTATATATTTATTATTATGTCATGACACTTATAATTGCACGCTTGTCCCGTTTATGCGGTTTGACTGGTGGACCACCAGTCTTACCAATGGGTATCGGGTTGCACGGGTAACTTGGTTGTGGAGGTCAGACAGGCAGTCGCTTCATGTACACACTGGTTGTCAGCTTCATCCGGTTAGACTAGAAGCCGATCCCAACATAGCTGGGAAAAGGCTAGGCAGATGAGATGCATATTTCTTGTTCCAAAAATTCTTAACGGACTTGGCATTTTTTTTCAGTGATTGGCTTCTTGCATCAGCTTCTTTATCCTTGTTTTACAATCGCGTGCAGACGAGGTTGTAGACTAATTGACAACAATATGATCGATATAATTACTTTTGTAGGTCGTATTCTTTTTATTAATTATAAATTATATTAATAAATTATTCTTATTATTCTAATTATTAAATTAAATTATTATTATTCTTTTTATTAATTATAAATTAATAAAAAGAATTATAAAAATAAATAAAAAAATTATATAAATAGTCTGCGTCAATTTACGTCAAGCAATTAATTAATAGCAATACTTAAATCTTTAATTTATTGTTATTTAATTTTGATATTAATTAATAGTAATAGGAAGCTGAAGAGCTTGTTTGTTTATTTGAACGTGCTTATCCCAGGACTACTAGTCGAATAAAATAAAAGTCTTTCAGTTTTAGATAGACCATTTATCGAGGAAGGCTATAGGCTACTTGCTATAATAAATCAAGTGTAAAATAAAATACATACCACGAATAACACACTTCGTTGCCAGCTTCAGAATACACCAATCATGTCCCGCTATCCTTTTTCTTCTGGTCTCCCACCCATCCATCCATTTCCCATACTCCGTATACTTGTCTTCTATGAAAATGGGTTCCGTATCTGCTATCATGTTCTCACAAGTCGCGAAGAAGTCATCAGTTGCGAAGACTACTTCTCCACCAGCCTGGGAAGATTTTGGATTAGAAACTGGTCATGATGGAGTAAAATTATACTACCAACATAACAATGTATGAGACAAGTAAAATTGTGGGTCCTGATTGTAATAACTGCCAATCGTCAAAGTCAAAGTCACTAAGTCAAAGCCGCGCGGATCAATCGATTATAAGGTTGCAACGCTTGGCGTGGTCGGTCCGCGGATGGGTGACCACCTTGTCTTAACGAGTTCTTCTGTGTTTCGGAAGGCACGATAAACTGGTGGGTCCCGGCTGTCATTTGATCATTTTTGGCAGTCG
>NWSH02000006.1:10080270-10095564 GCA_002382865.2 Heliothis virescens | reverse complement strand
GTTTTTTTATGTTTTACATAAGTTAACATTCAATATGAGGCGTGGTTTTATGATTGGCGGTTATAATATCCCACAAAGTAATTTCTGATGTCCTTGTTTAACTCCGAAACTTACTCTGTAAAAAAAAACTTTGTAAAAAACGTTTTATTGCGCAATAAAACGTTTTTTACAAAGTTTTTTTTTGTACTTTTTTTTTACTACTCTTTGTACTTTGAGGACACTATGGAAATGTGAAAACCGTATTATGGTGTTCTGCAACCATAACGTTCAATAGTGGCCGTACCAATATTTTGAGAAAGACGACTAAAGACGAAAGATTATTCGATACGATACCTGTTGAAAAGTACTCATTGAGTAAAAGTATCGAATGAAAAGTATCGAGTACAAAAGTATCGGTATCGAAAGGTAAAGTACTCGATACCACAAAGTATCGATACTTTTTTCGTGTCCCTAGCCGTTGAACATTCTTTATAAGTAATTGGGTTCAAGTCAACGGCCAGTTATATAACATTAACTGTTATAGTAAAGAAATAGCAGTAAGGAACCTAAGACTCAGCACGACTTTGTCTAGATTTCATTACTTTTTAGAGATAAACAAGCAATTCCATAGAGACTTGGCTAGTTTTTTACAGTATGTTTTTGGTGGGTAGTACTTTCTGGAAGCTACAGTTGTAAAAGTACTGACAAAAGTACGTTTGAAAATGGAACTCATTTTAGTGCTTAATTAAATTCTCTTTGCAGTTTTGTCAAGGGTGCTGGCTGTTAGTTTGCTACTTTATTTAATGAGTTTTTTGTGTTACTGGCTCTGGCGTGAGTTTATTTGTCCTTCTATATTTGAAACTGGCGCCTACTCGTATCTTAAAAATATGCCACCAAAGTTTAAATATATGTAGAACAGTTGGGAAGCTACCTACTAAAGTTCGTAAAGTCACACTCACACACGCATGCGCATTGACGAGCATTTATGTACCTTTACCAGTGCTGTCAGTACTGGCTGTCGCATCGAGAGCTATGCGCCAGCCGTACATTTGGTCAAAATAGGAACTAAAGTTTGACAGACATTTAAATCAGTAAGTACTACCAAGTGACAACCCTACGGCTTGGATGGTGCCTACGTCATCATTTTGACAACAAGGCTTAGCTTCATTACTGGTCCATCTTTATTCTGTGATGCCACCCTAAGCAAACTGCCTCCAAATGAAATCATATCTCAATCGTTTCGGAGGTTGATTTTTAAACAGAAAACACATAAATTTTCTATTTTACCATAATCACTATGGTTGGGAGAAGAAAGTAAAGGAAAATTGCAGTAACAACTTACATGATTTATTAAGATATTTTTCATTAAGAAACAAAATACTTATCATAATGAAAAATATCAAAATACTTATCTTAATGAAAAATATATTTGAACGAAATTAATTCCTGCTGTCTGATTCAATATAAAACAGACGCTAAAGTCGAGGCTGAAACATTTTTACTGCTTTGTAGAACTTACAAATCCTGATTGAAATGAGCTGAATTTATTAGCTGTTTATATCTGTGTCAAATAACATATAAAATTTTCTTACGCCTTCGACTTGTGTTCAATTTTTAACATCATTTGCTTACTTACTTACCTTTTACAGCTGTTAAAAGAGACGTGGTAGCTTAGTGCTCTCAAATATGAGTGTGTGGGTTCGAATTCAGGTCAGGCAAGTAACAATGCAACTTTTTTATACTTTCTAAGTTAAGTATCTTTAAGTTGGTATACCTATATGTATTTTCTAAGTATAGGTATCTTTGATACCAAAGGTTAAGGAGTGAGCAAGCAAGGAGGTGAGCAAGCGTGGTGATTAAAGCTCAATCCTTTTCTGTGTGAGAGGAGACCTGTGCTCCGCAGTGGCACGATAAAAAGGCTGGCGTTTGTGAACTAGCTGTTTCTTGCAGTTTTCATAAACCCCGAGGGCGCTATTTTGCGTATATAAAAGCAGTATCATACATATAAACAGCCTATTATTGGAGAAAGTCTTATGAAGTTCAGTTAAGCAGTTTTTAATAAATCATCGAAAAAACGCACGTAAGGGCTTTGTTTTGAAATAATACGTTTAAAGAGTTAAGGCAGTTTTAAGCAAGTTCACAATCTTCTACACAGTGTTGATAATTTTACTATAATGAAGTTGCATAAGCACCTCTAATTATGCACGTACTATTGAAGCCAATTTGTTTCAAAACTGCTAATTGTTAGGGTGAGATTACACTAGCAAAGGCGCAGGTATTGCATGAAACCTTTTACTATCTCCCGGTTTGGTTATAAAAATAATAAATGCTGTGATAGTTTTATGCGTCCTAGAAAATGATTACCAAGATGTATGGCTACTTAAAATCTAATATAAACTCAAAAAGGAATTAAATTAAAATAATACAGATAGCATTTTAAATTAAAACATGAATATGAGGATTATAACTTATCATAATCTACCCTCATATTTTAATAACGACGCGACGCTAAGATTAAAAATTAAGAAGGTCGTAATACCACTAATATTGCTATGCAGTTGTTTTTTGAGACTGGCAGTGCACTTATGATCACTACTGTACATTATTAACTTAAAATATATGTAATTATTATCCAAAAAAAAAACTATACTAAGGACTAAACTAAAACGCATCAAAAAATTCCTCCCCATCGCTGTCGACTGGGAGCGTGCCCAAGAGGCTGGCAGCATTGCCCCTTTGGATAGCAATGCTTATTCTTTGTCCAAGGTACCTAATAGTAGGCAACAAAAATATTTATTGAGAAAAGTCAAGTCAAATAATTTTTCAGTGTGAGACAACCATACACGAATATTGTATAGTGAGCACCAACCTTTTGATCGCACAGATGTTGAACGCAGAACTTTTGGAGTTACTAAACAGCTTTTAGGATATTATCGTGAACTAATGTATTTTGGGTAGTTATAATATTGTGTTAATTATAAGTATAACTTTAAGGTTGTGTGTAGGCGAGATTCCGCCAAATTTGTCAATTGTTTCGTGTACAAAAAGTGTATCTGTAATCTATAATTAAAAAAAAAAACAAAATATGTAGGGTTATTAAGGAATGAAAAAGAGTAAGAGTTAGGGTACAGACAACAGCAGGTCACGCTACCCGAATCTGTCAAATTTTACCAATCAAACATTAACCTACCAATATTGTGATAAGGTTTAAAATCTATTGCAGAAATTTGACAGATTGTGGTAATTTCGTGTGCTGTTGTCTGTACCTAAAAACGTATTTTTTACTTTCTATAATAGTAGAACTAATATTATAGACAGCCAAGGAACTCAAAACATTCACAACAGTATTACATTCCAACAAAAATAAAACTTGTAAAAATCTTAGCTTTATTTTTCTCACGTTTAGTACATTTTCAAGCACAAGGTCACGAAAAGACGACTTAAATGATCCGTGGAAAGCCAAACATGAAGTTTTCGTAGAAATAACAATCTTGCTGCAATACGATGTTCCATGGAACATTCTGGAACACACCTACTTGGGTTAACTGAGACAATATTCACTCACATGAAATTATGTAATCTATCGTCATAATGGGTATCAAAGTGAAATAAGGCTTAGTTATTTTTAAATGTTCCAACCGTAGATTTTGCTCTCTTATCCTCACTAATATTGTGAATGTCTTAGTATGGCCCGTCTGTCTCTGAACCGATTTAAATTATTGGCATACACACATATTCTAAAACTTCAGAAAGGACATAGGCTATTTTTTAGTAGTTCCCTCGGGATGCAGGAAGAAGAACGGGGTAAAACTAATTAGCAGTCTTTTTTTAATAATTCGGCTACTAATATAAAAATGTCCAAATAATTACTACTTTCATACCACCACCAGACTCAAATCCGCACAAAAAACGCATAATGTTTACACAGTTATAGTGTTGTGCATACAATGTGATCCATTGTCGATAGTCGACAAGTGTACACAAATAGACACAGGTAAATTGCTCCATAACAACACTGACCAACACTATGATGGAACAGTTAGCTACTATTGTCTATCACATACGCTAAATTGAACTGTCCCCGTGGGTGGGGTTTCGTTGCTGATTGCGAGTTTGATACTATGAAGTAAAGAACGTGGGTCCTAATATAAGTCGAAGGTATGACTGAAACAAAATGTTTGACATTGAACATTTAACATTAAAATTATATTTGCAGCTTGTGAGATTTTCGGATGAAAAACAGTAGCTTTAGCTATTGTCATATAACTTTGCTGCTCAGACATTGGGTGCTAGTGACTTTACGATATTCAAAGTGTTTAAAATGAGAGGTGGCTTATTTTTTTAATGTTAATTAGAGACGCTGAGGCAAAACATTTCATGGCGTACGAGTGATAGAAATATAGGACATCTAAATAACAATACTACATATTTAAGATCATCTTTGTACTTAGGTAGGTACATAGAATGTCACGTCTTATCATTAAAGCAGTATCATACTTTTACGAGTACCCATTCCCTGACATCAATGCGAGTGTGTACAAATGGCTCCCGCGCCTCTAACGACCAATCAACGCTGCATGCGGAAGGCTACACCGATAACCCTCCCGTGTTCGCTACACTTTTTCTAGTGTTGACCAAACTGTACCCACTATTGAATATAGCTGTATCACTCTCAATATCAATAAAAACCGGCCAAGTGCGAGTCGGACTCGCGCACGAAGGGTTCCGTACCATTTTCTATGAAAACTGAACGCATCTATTACCTACAACTAGCCAAAATACAATCATTTTTCGGCTACGAAAATAACTTTGTTTTTCATACAAATATATGAATAACAAAGTTATAATTTGCGGTTTCCAAAAAATTGCTTTATCTCAAAGACTGCTGTCTGTACCACGTTCAAAATAATTTTCCTCGAAAGTTTATGTAGAGTTCCACTTTTGAGATTTTTTTCATATTTTCTAAACTTGCGATTCCAAAGTTAGAGAAGGGGACGCCTATTTTTCGGCTTTTGGAGCAATTATTTCCGAAAGTATTAACATAATCAAAAAATGAACAACAAAGCACTAACAGTCTCTGAGATTATCCGCGGACGGACGGCCAGACGGACAGACAGACGGACGGACAGACAGACATGGCGAAACTATAAGGGTTCCTAGTTTACTACGGAACCCTAAAAAGAGCCGAATAAAATCTAAAGTAACAAGATAAATAGTTTATCACATAAGGCTAACAAAACAGATCGTTTTTAATGTCAACTATCAGGGTAGCCCTTTTCCTAAATATGTTGGGATCGGCTTCCAGTCTAACTGGAGTTAATTATCAATGTGTTACACAGAGCGACTACCTATCTAACCTCCTCAACAGACTGGTTTCTGATACCAGTACTGACTGCCAAAGATGTTCAAATGACTGGGGTACTACCAATTTAATGTGACAAAAATCGAAGGAACTCGTTATTACAAGATGGTCACCTATCCACGGGCCGACCGCGTCGAGTGTTGCTTAACTATATGATCGATGACTGGTGCGAGTTTTAGTTAGCCACTCATTTTCTAAGTGTTAGCCGCGAAAAATTGTAAAAGTAAAAAAAAACCGACCAAGTACGAGTTGAACTCGCGCACGAAGGGTTCCGTACCATATGAAAAAACCGGCCAAGTGCGAGTTGGACTCGCGCGCGAAGGGTTCCGTACCAAGCTGTAGTTCCACGCTTGAGTAACAGATGGCGTTGTATACAAATTGCACTGTCTTTATAATTTATTGTATGGGGACCCCCCTTAATATATAACTTTTTTTAATTTTTAGTATTTGTTGTTATAGCGGCAACGAAAATACATCATTTGTGAAAATTTCAGCTTTCTAGCTATCACGGTTAATGAGATACAACGTGGAGACAGAGAGACAGACAGACAGACAGACAGACAGACAACGAAGTCTTAGTAACAGGGTTCCGTTTTTACCCTTTGGGTACGGAACCCTAAAAATGAACGTATCTGTTACAACTAGCCAAAATAAAAAAAAATCGGCAGCAAAAGATAACTTTGATTTTCATACAAATATATAAATAACAAAGTTATAATTTTCGGTTTCATACGTTTATTGTATGAGGACCCCTTTAATATTCATTTTATTAAAAAAAAGTGTATTTGTTGTTATAGCGGCAACGGAAATACATCATTTGTGAAAATTTCAGCTTTCTAGCTATTACGGTTTATGAGATACAGCGTAGAAACAGATAGACAGACATACAACAAAGTCTTAGTAATAGGGTCCCGTTTTACCCTTTGGGTACGGAACCCTTAAAATAAGTTTCATACATTTAATATCATAAGTCCAATACAAATTCGGACATGTTAATATAAATACGAACTGTAATTTATCATCAAGTGCAGCTGCCGGTGAAATTGATACAATTGTACGAAGAGCTCTGTGAAATCTGCATATTATTATGAATATAGGTCGCGGATCGTGTGTTTGTCTCCACAGATAAATAACAGAAATTAAAATACAGTGACGATTAATTATTTATTTTAGTCTCTGACGCATAAAGAGGTGTAAGTTTGGTTGCTGTATGTGACTGCCTGTCTGTGGGCCTCTAGCTGGAAAATAGATGAACTGATTTGGGGTTTTTTAGTCCAAAGCTGATTTGCCGATCGGATGGTTCTTAGATACGTTTTGATAAAATCGGCTCAGAAGTTATAAAGTGTGTTTTGCCAAAAACGACTGAAACAAAATAACAAATATAACCAGTTAAACAGTTTTTTTTTATAATTCTTGTTGCCTATCTAAGCATATACAGTCGTATTAATAAAAATCATCTATTCCAAACTTAATGCAGTGGTACTCTTAAACAGCCGTATTAATAAACACAGAGTAATGCAAGACTAAGTTTACTTCTGGCTTAGAGTCAGGAGTAAAGAAATTCAGTATTAATAAACATGGAGTAAGGAAGAAGTAAGCTAATCTACATCTACTCTCGTAGTAAAAGTTAATTCTTCATACTGCCTAGTTTAAAGGGCGATTAAGCATGTATTAAAGTGTATTTTGACATTTGACGGCTTCCATAACCTACAAACCTTGATTTTCGCCTTGTTTGTTTTGTATAAGTAAAAATGAATACTGATTATTTTATTGTGGATTTGAGAGTGATAAATGATATAACTGAGGTTGAAAATCTCATGTCATTAATGAGGGGCATGAAACAATATAAAATACGGATATAAATGTGTGGATTGCGACAAGTAATAGGAGCCATTGATTGCACCCATGTAAGAATACCAAAAGTCGGTGGAGATGTACCACAATATTACATAAACAGGAAGGGATACAGTTCCAATAATGTTCAAGTGATTTATTTAGTACAGTAATAATATTATACAGGTAAACTTTCTTTGACAAAATTCAATTATTGACATCTTTCTGATGTATCTTAGCATGCATTTATCAATGATAATTTTTAAATAACGTTAAGTGTGTACCCTATTTCTGTAGATAAATAAAAGCATTCAAGTTTACAATAAGTTTTATTTATGTTACGGTAAATATAAGCAATCGGTAATTATCTATAATTACCGGTAATTATAGATAATTGCCAACGCACATGGTAAATGTAGTTAATTATTCACAATTACCGGTAATTATATNATACTGATTATTTTATTGAGGATTTGAGAGTGATAAATGATATAACTGAGGTTGAAAATCTCATGTCATTAATGAGGGGCATGAAACAATATAAAATACGGATATAAATGTGTGGATTGCGACAAGTAATAGGAGCCATTGATTGCACCCATGTAAGAATNATGCAAGACTAAGTTTACTTCTGGCTTAGAGTCAGGAGTAAAGAAATTCAGTATTAATAAACATGGAGTAAGGAAGAAGTAAGCTAATCTACATCTACTCTCGTAGTAAAAGTTAATTCTTCATACTGCCTAGTTTAAAGGGCGATTAAGCATGTATTAAAGTGTATTTTGACATTTGACGGCTTCCATAACCTACAAACCTTGATTTTCGCCTTGTTTGTTTTGTATAAGTAAAAATGAATACTGATTATTTTATTGAGGATTTGAGAGTGATAAATGATATAACTGAGGTTGAAAATCTCATGCCATTAATGAGGAGCATGAAACAATATAAAATACGGATATAAATGTGTGGATTGCGACAAGTAATAGGAGCCATTGATTGCACCCATGTAAGAATACCAAAAGTCGGTGGAGATGTACCACAATATTACATAAACAGGAAGGGATACAGTTCCAATAATGTTCAAGTGATTTATTTAGTACAGTAATAATATTATACAGGTAAACTTTCTTTGACAAAATTCAATTATTGACATCTTTCTGATGTATCTTAGCATGCATTTATCAATGATAAATTTTAAATAACGTTAAGTGTGTACCCTATTTCTGTAGATAAATAAAAGCATTCAAGTTTACAATAAGTTTTATTTATACAAATAATAATTGAATAGGAAAAGCATATTACCCCAACATAGTTGAAAAAAGCTTATGTTGTTAGGGTTCCGTAGTAAACTAGGAAACCTTATAATTTCGCCATATCTGTCTGTCCGTGCGTCCGTCCGCGGATAATCTGAGTGACCGTTAGCGCTAGAATGCTGAAATTTCGTACCAATATGCATATCAACCACGCCGACAAAGTGCAAAAATCGTTAGATAGGTATTTTAAAATGAATAGGGGTTTACAAAGTAATTTTTTGATTATGATAATNGGTAATTATCTATAATTACCGGTAATTATAGATAATTACCAACGCACATGGTAAATGTAGTTAATTATTCACAATTACCGGTAATTATATAAAACTCCCACCCGACCGTGGTAAATGTTGAGAGAATACTCTCGTTGAGGATTGAAATCTAGGTGGTTTTTATAGTAAGACCCAATATGTCCTAAATCAGTTTGTCATAAATATAACATTCAATAATAGACGTAAGACATAAAATCAATAAGTCCTAAATTTAAGTTGATTCTGAACTAGTAATTTTTTGCAGCAGGATGTTTTCTGCCACGGCTCCGGCGCTGCTGGGCTCCGGCGGTCCCACGCGAGTTTATCGTCGCAGATAGGTCTAACGCTCACCACCGCAGCTTCGGCTTGCTGGCCGGCCAGCCTCAGCCGCGGTGGCGAGTGTTACAACCACCTGCTCCTCAACTCGCGGCCCGCCTCGCCCCTCCGCGCCTACGCGATTTTGAATTACACTCTAGGGGTAGGGCAGACAAGACTACGTGGAGTCGAATTTACAGCAATTCGTTTCTGTCATTAAAACCTAACTTTCAGCTAATATTTTAGGACTTTTTTTCACCATAAATAAACTTTCGGAATAGTACGCATTATATAACACAATACTTAGGACATTTGAATTTATATTGATTTCATTTGAACTGTTGTTATTTTAGATTCCGATGTTTGATTTCATTATTGACTACATCTACCAAAGGGGTGCGGTAATTTTATATAATTGCCGGTAAATGTGATTAATTTGAAAGTTTTAATCACCTTTACCACGAACACAGGTTATTATGCATAGTTCCCGGTAATCATACATAATTACCGCAATATTCACATTTACCGTGACATTTATACAAATAATAATTGAAAATGAAAAACATATTACCCCAACATAGTTGAAAAAAGCTAACGATGTGGTTAAGGTTCCGTAGTAAACTAGGAAACCTTATAATTTCGCCATGTCTGTTTGTCCGTCCGTCCGTCCGCGAATAATCTGAGTGACCGTTAGCGCTAGAATGCTGAAATTTCGTACCAATATGTATATCAACCACGCCGACAAAGTGCAAAAATCGTTAGATAGGTATTTTAAATTGAATACGGTTTTACAAAGTAATTTTTTGATTATGTTAATATTTTCGGAAATAATTACTCCGAAAGTCGAAAAAAGGCGTCCCTCTAACTTTTGAACCTTAAGTATAGAAAATAGGAATAAAAACTCAAAGTAGAATTCTATAAACCTACTGGGAAAAATATTTTGAACGTGATACAGATAGATAGGTATAGTACTTTTTTGGAAACCGCAAATCATAATGTTATTCATATATTTGTATGTAAAACAAAGTTATTTTTTGTTGTCGAAAAGTATAAAATTGTATTTTGGCTAGTTGTAGGTAATATATTCGTTCATTTTTCATAGATAATGGTACGGAACCCTTCGTGCGCGAGTACAACTCGCACTTGGTAGTTACAAGTCAATTTGACAGACAATTTCACGAAACCTCAATTATCTATGATTCCTTGTTCATTCACATACTCACTCTTTTTACTTTTAAATTGACTGGGTTGCCATAGTATTTACACTACTCTCGACGTAAGGAATGTTTTGTTAGTTGAGGCTTACTCCATGTTTATTAATAGCAATCTTACTACATACTTAATACTCTGTTAAAGAGGGATTAGCTACTCCAAGAGTAACACTGCAGTAAGTTTGGAATAGATGATTTTTAGGGTTCCGTACCCAAAGGGTAAAAGGTTGTCTGTCTGTCTGTCTGTCTCCACGCTGTATCTCACTAACCGTGATAGCTAGAAAGCTGAAATTTTCACAAATGATGTATTTCTATTGCCGCTATAACAACAAATACTAAAAATGAAAAAAAAAATATTATGGGGCATGGGGTACGGAACCCTTCATGCGCGAGTCCAACTCGCACTTGGCCGGTTTTTATTAATACGACTGAAAGTAGCTAATAATAAATCACTTGAACATTAATGGAACTGTATCCCTTCCTGTTTATGTAATATTGAGCTACATCTCCACCAACTTTTGGTATTCTAACATCAATGGCTCCTATTACTTGTCGCAATCCACACATTTATATTCGTATTTTATATTGTTTCATTAATGACATGAGATTTTCAACCTCAGTTGTATCATTTATCACTCTCAAATCCTCAATAAAATAATCAAAATCCATTTTTACTTATACCAAACAAACAAGGCGAAAATCAAGGTTTGTAGGTTATGGATGCCGTCAAATATCAAAATACACTTTTCAATACACTTGCTATGAAACTGTCACTTACCACATCGTCTACCGGCACGTAAAATGCTATTTTCCGCACTAGTGCGAAAACGTTTACACAGCCTTTTTTTTTTAATTTGAGCAAATTGTACCCTTGATTATACATCCACGCATTAAAATTATATAAATACAGAAATTGATTGAAAGCATTCTTAATTTGAAAATTAATTTGAAATAGGAATTTCTATTTGGGGGCACGGCAGTGCCCCCGCCAAGTCGAGCGCAAAGCAAACACTGCCGTACCATCCTTTACTGGAACCATTTCGACGCATTTTCAGGCCTCTGTTTGAGAACCTCTGGATAATACCAGAACGCCGAAATTTTCATCATCCAGAAAGCTATAATCACATACGTAAAACCCAGAATTTCAAGTCTGTAGGTCATTTAATTTCGAAGTTAAGCGAAAGCAAAGTTTCGTATTTTCGACACTCACTCACTCATGATCATCAAAATAGAACTAGTACTTCCAATAAAGTCAGAGAGCTGAAATTTGGGATGGTTATAGTATGACTGTGGTTTCAATCACGCTTACATATCAAGTAGGAGGCAGAGTAGTGAAGGGAAATGTTGGCAAAACGGGAGAAGTTAGGGTATCTTTTTTAAATTTCCGTCGCGTGTGCAAGCCGTTTTGTTAAAGCTACACAGAAATTGATATATGATGGAAAAGGTTCTTTTTAAAATATATAAAAAAATACCCTACAACAATCTTAGGGTTTATATTTTATGGTTGTTACTCATAATAACAGAGTAACTGAGTCCGATAGCTTAACAGTTCGAAGCTTCTGATTATATTTTTACGTTTTATAACACTCTCAAAACTCGTGCACGAAAGTTTCCGTAGTGAAAAATGAACACATCTATTACCGTACAAATAGCCAAACATGGTAATTATTAGAATTTTGACATAGTTTTTCAGATCTTTGATTACGAACGTACCGTTGTGCTGGCATAAGCGACATGATCCGCGAACGAAGTCCGGCAGAAGCTAGTAAACATAATAGACCACGACAATATTAAATTCGGTTCAACTTGTTATCTTACATTTATATATGCATGTAGAACGTTATTTTTTATTTATCGGTGAACCCAACAAAGTGGATTTGTGTCTTGACTAGCAAGCGCGTTAATTCATCAGTTCGTCATATTCAGTTAAATATTTCGTTTGAAAATGGGATCTAAGGAGGTATTTGGTTATTATAGGAAATTGAACTCTCGTTCCGCATCGTGGATGTTCGAGCTTGGTTCGTGTGATTGGAGCGGTCGTTGTTCTTTACTACGTGTCTCGCGATGGCAGGTTAAGGGTTGAGAGGGCTGTGTTTTAGTCGTTTTATAGAGTTTTCGGGAATGGTCGAAGATTGCCGGTGAGAGGTCACGATCGTCGTCGTGGTGCATACGTGGTATGCATGGTCGCTTATGCCCAGCGACACGGGGTTGCTTTGGTATGACACGCGGTGGTGCGTCGCCTCAGTTAGATTGTTCCATAGATGTGATAAATGTGCTGAATGTTCGAGTTCCTAATATACCAATGTTTTGGATTTTGGCTATTTTTAGGCAATAGATGTTAATTAACTTTATTATTTATTAAATTTAATTTTAAGGTTTTGCTTGTCAGTTTTACCGATATATATAATTAACTTTGAAAATTAGTAGATTTTCGAACGATCAAAGTGTGCAACCTCTAAATATTACCAATTGTCACGAAATTTGGTAATTATGACTTTTAGCTTACTTAGATTCAGGGGGCGATCAAAAGTCTGGAAAAAAAATGAAAATTTTTTTTTTTGCCTACAAAATGAAACACCCTACTGTAATGTATCACTTTTATCAACATCTTTAATTCAGAGTGTTGCTTTTTTAATCTTGCTTTTTACATTTCTGTAGCAACTTATCAGTTCTCCACAGTACGATGCAGGTTGTTTGTGTTCGCGTTTGAATCCTTCCGTTATTTTCATCCATGCGTTTTTGCTTTTCATTTTGCTAATAGTGTGGTTTTTTACATTCTATAATATGGGCATACGGCTTGATGCAATCAAATAGCAACATTTGATCTTCTTTTGCAAAGTTAGGAGCACGGTTCCTCGTATTTTTCGTGGATTGCCCAGCCATTATTTAGGCTCTCGACGTGAAATTTGAAGAAGTTTGAAGAATCGGCAAATGATTTCACATCAACAATAAATTTTTCGCTACTGACCAAACGTCAAAAGCAATTGTCAGTCTGACAGTTTTTGTTTTTGACATTTGTTGTTTTTTATGTGATTTGAAAGGTTCGACGTCAATTTCATGTTAAAGAACTGAACGTTACGCGCAAGGACCGAGTTAATTGCGTTTAACTAAATAGCCCCAAAAAGTTTCATTGCAAGACATCGCTAAATGCGTTTAAGTTAAACGTATTTAACCCGTAATCACATTTAGCTAAATGTATTTATCTTGTATTTAAGTTCTACGTTATGCAAGCCGCCCTTAATTCTCAAATTAATTAAGTATAGTTTCTCATATTACACATTATTTATTTTATGAAATCAAATATTAGAGTGTAGGTATGTATTTTCTTTAAAATAACTTTTTGCAGAAATAAGAAAAAAAGCATTTTTGTAATGATGTTTGAAATAAAACTGAGAACAGATAAAAACACATTCGATTTGATTTTACAAAATAAATGTATTTCTTTTCCGTGGTTATTTGCAACTTGACAGTCAGGCTTAGGCGATGCCTAGACGGACGATATAATACACAATATTTTTATCGTAACATTACACAATTACATTCTCCGTCTAGGCACCACCTAAGTAAAATCGTTCAAACTGCCTAAAATTAAAAGTAGTAAAATCAAATCCACACAAAAAACATTCTGTAAAAAACTAGCCAATTCTCACTGAAGCTGCTTGTTTATCTCTAAAAAGTAATGAAATCTAGACAAAGTCGTGCTGAGTCTAAGGATTCTTACTGCGGTTTCTTTACTATTATTATAGTTAATGCTATATGACTGGCCGTTGATCATTCTTTAAACGTTAGTGAGTAAAGTCAACGGCCAGTCATATAGCATTACTATAATAGTAAAGAAATCGCCGTAAGAATCCTTAGACTCAGCACGTCTTTGTCTAGATTTCATTACTTTTTAGAGATAAACAAGCAGCTTCAGTGAGAATTGGCTAGTTTTTTACAGAATGTTTTTGGTGGGATTTCACTTCTTTTTGTAGAAACGTGAGCTTATTGATATCTACCTAAGGCGTTATGTTGATTCCTCTAATAGTTTCGTTGGGCTTTTGTGTTTTCTAATCAGGGTCACCAGGTACTCCAGATCTTCGATTATCCTAGTTTTTTATAGTTTTCCTTATATATGGTCATTAAATCCTAACTCTGTATTTCAGCTCTCTGACTTTATTGGAAGTACTATTTCTATTTTGATGACTATGAGTGAGTGAGTGTCGAAAATACGAAACTTTGCTTTCGCTTAACTTCGAAATTAAATGACCTACAGACTTGAAATTCTGGGTTTTACGTATGTGATTATAGCTTTCTGGATGATGAAAATTTCGGCGTTCTGGTATTATCCAGAGGTTCTCAAACAGAGGCCTGAAAATGCGTCGAAATGGTTCCAGTAAAGGATGGTACGGCAGTGTTTGCTTTGCGCTCGACTTGGCGGGGGCACTGCCGTGCCCCCAAATAGAAATTCCTATTTCAAATTAATTTTCAATTTAAGAATGCTTTCAATCAATTTCTGTATTTATATAATTTTAATGCGTGATGTATAATCAAGGGTACAATTTGCTCAAATTAAAAAAAAAGGCTGTGTAAACGTTTTCGCACTAGTGCGGAAAATAGCATTTTACGTGCCGGTAGACGATGTGGTAAGTGACAGTTTCATAGCAAGTGTATTGAAAAGTGTATTTTGATATTTGACGGCATCCATAACCTACAAACCTTGATTTTCGCCTTGTTTGTTTGGTATAAGTAAAAATGGATTTTGATTATTTTATTGAGGATTTGAGAGTGATAAATGATACAACTGAGGTTGAAAATCTCATGTCATTAATGAACAATATAAATATACGAATATAAATGGGTGTGGATTGCGACAAGTATAGGAGCCATTGATGTTAGAATACCAAAAGTTGGTGGAGATGTAGCTCAATATTACATAAACAGGAAGGGATACAGTTCCATTAATGTTCAAGTGATTTATTATTAGCTACTTTCAGTGTATTAATAAAAAACCGGCCAAGTGCGAGTTGGACTCGCGCATGAAGGGTTCGCGG
>NWSH02000006.1:10064316-10080026 GCA_002382865.2 Heliothis virescens | reverse complement strand
ATTTAATAATACCAATGTTTTGGATTTTGGCTATTTTTAGGCAATAGATTTAAATTAACTTTATTATTTATTAATATTATTTTAAGGTTTTGCTTGTCAGTTTTACCGATATATATAATTAACTTTGAAAATTAGTAGATTTTCGAAAACGATCAAAGTGTGCAACCTCTAAAATATTATCCAATTGTCACGAAATTTGGTAAATTATGACTTTTAGCTTACTTAGATTCAGGGGGCGATCAAAAGTCTGGAAAAAAAATGAAAATTTTTTTTTTTGCCTACAAAATGAAACACCCTACTGTATGTATCACTTTTATCAACATCTTTAATTCAGTAGTGTTGCTTTTTTAATCTTGCTTTTTACATTTCTGTAGCAACTTATCAGTTCTCCACAGTACGATGCAGTTGTTTGTGTTCGCGTTGAATCCTTCCGTTATTTTCATCCATGCGTTTTGCTTTTCATTTTGCTTAACAGTTCGGTTTTTTACATTCTATAATATGAGCATACGGCTTGATGCAATCAAATAGCAACATTTGATCTTCTTTTGCAAAGTTAGGAGCACGGTTCCTCGTATTTTTCGTGGATTGCCCAGCCATTATTTTGAGGCTCTCGACGTGAAATTTGAAGAAGTTTGAAGAATCGGCAAATGATTTCACATCAACAATAAATTTTTCGCTACTGACCAAACGTCAAAAGCAAATTGTCAGTCTGACAGTTTTTTTTTGACATTTTGTTGTTTTATTGTGATTTGAAAAGGTTCGACGTCAATTTCATGTTAAAAAACTGAACGTTACGCGCAAGGACCGAGTTAATTGCGTTTAACTAAATAGCCCCAAAAAGTTTCATATGCAAGACATCCGCTAAATGCGTTAAGTTTAAACGTATTTAACCCGTAATCACATTTAGCTAAATGTATTTATCTTGTATTTAAGTTCTACGTTATGCAAGCCGCCCTTAATTCTCAATTAATTAAGTATAGTTTCTCATATTACACATTATTTATTTTTATGAAATCAAATATTAGAGTGTAGGTATGTATTTTCTAAAATAACTTTTTGCAGAAATAAGAAAAAAAAGCATTTTTGTAATGATGTTTGAAATAAAACTGAGAACAGATAAAACACATTCGATTTGATTTTACAAAATAAATGTATTTCTTTTCCCGCGTTTATTTGCAACTTGACAGTCAGGCTTAGGCGATGCCTAGACGGACGATATAATAACACAATATTTTTATCGTAACATTACACAATTACATTCTCCGTCTAGGCACCACCTAAGTAAAATCGTTCAAACTGCCTAAAATTAAAAGTGAGTAAATCAAATCCCACACAAAAACATTCTGTAAAAAACTAGCCAATTCTCACTGAAGCTGCTTGTTTATCTCTAAAAGTAATGAAATCTAGACAAAGTCGTGCTGAGTCTAAGGATTCTTACTGCGGTTTCTTTACTATTATTATAGTTAATGCTATTATGACTGGCCGTTGATCATTCTTTAAACGTTAGTGAGTACAAGTCAACGGCCAGTCATATAGCATACTACTAATAGTAAAGAAATCGCCGTAAGAATCCTTAGACTCAGCACGTCTTTGTCTAGATTTCATTACTTTTTAGAGATAAACAAGCAGCTTCAGTGAGAATTGGCTAGTTTTTTACAGAATGTTTTTGGTGGGATTTCACTTCTTTTTGTAGAAACGTGAGCTTATTGATATCTACCTAAGGCGTTATGTTGATTCCTCTAATAGTTTCGTTGGGCTTTTGTGTTTTCTAATCAGGGTCACCAGGTACTCCAGATCTTCGATTATCCTAGTTTTTTATAGTTTTCTTATATATGGTCATTAAATCCTAACTCTGTATCAGGAATATGAATAACAATTGAACCAAGTTTCATTAAAATCTGTCGAGTAGTTTTTGTTTTTATAACGGTTATACAGACAGACAGACAAAAATTGTAGTGATTGCATTTTTGGTATCAATATCGATCCCTAATCACCCCCTGATAGTTATTTTGGAAATATATTTAATGTACAGAATTGACCTCTCTACATTTATTATAAGTATAGAAGATATATATGTTGTAAATAATCAATAAAAATAAATAGATTTTAAAAACTACAGGAAAATTAACTTACAGGAAAATCAACTAACATACATTGCTTTTGGTAAAAGTGATCAATGTGTGCAACCTCTAAATAGTGTCCAATCTTACTGAAATTTTGCACACGTATCTTTGGTAACACTGAGACTCAGGGGAAAAGCAAAGTCATGTGAAAATCACAACTTTGGAAAAATGAAACACCCTAACATACAGTTTATCTATACAAATAAATAAAATTGGAGTGTCTGTTTGTAATATTGAATTACTTAAGCGTTTTTTACTACATGCATGTAATATAATTATTGATGAATATTATTTATGGTATTTTCAATGTTCTAGATCCTATAAAGTTGTCTCGCAGTTATAGGTCGAGTTATAAATTCAATAATCTCTTCATCGTCATCCGAGAATTCCCATAAATCCATTGCTAAAATTAAAATAACGATGCAAACAATACACAAATGACAATTTAAATCAGCTGGCATTGAAAGATGGCGTCCACTAAACACGTTTAGTGGAGCTAAATAGCCATTTTGCTGTATTTAATTTTGACAGTTCACTAAACGTGTTTACTGAAAATATTTTCGTTAAGCAAGACGCTAATCATGATTAGTGAGTTAAATACGTTTAAGGAATCCCTAATTGCATTTAGCGATCGTTGTGCAAGCCGCCCTAAGTGGTCGTTAATTGTAGTATACATACATTTTACTATTTTCATTTTTATTAGGCTATTTGGAATAGTGCCTTAGCCAGACTGTCAACTTACAAACGCAGAAAAAATAAGATTCATCCATAGCTAGTTTTACAACATAGTTATTGTTGATTTACACATAATGAAATCGAATTTATTATTTATTTTCTCTTTTTAAGTGTATTGAAAAACATCGTTTGGCGCACGTGCGGATTTATCATTACAGTTCTCGGCTAATTGACGCCCTCGGCTTCGGCTCGGGCGTCAATCCCGCCTCAACTGTACCTAATGACAAACTTACCGCACTTGTATCAAAATGTACTATAATACATGCTTATTCGCCCTTTAAACTAGGCAGTATGAAGGATTAAATTTTACTACGAGAGTAGATGCAGATTAGCTTACTTCTTCCTTTCTCCATGTTTATTAATACTGAATTTCTTTACTCCTGACTTTAAGCCAGAAGTAAACTTAGTCTTGCATTTCTTTGTGTTTATTAATACGGCTGTATCAGCCGTATTAATAATACAAATAGTTTTGAAATAAATTAATCATAAGTAACAGATTATTGTAACATTTTAATATTTTAATTTACACTCAAAATATATTCTTTCTTCAAAGCTTATTTACGGTCATGTAAGCTTACTATAAATAAAACATGTGCAGGAAAAAACTCCATACATTTGCTTGTAAATAACACAATTGAGAAGTAGTACCGACAGTACACCGGCCGAAGTAGTTGCCGAGTGCTACCTAAGTTGTTTATGAATAAAAAATTACACATTATCTTAAATGTTGCCAGATTCGCGCCACAGATTTAAGGAAAAATAACTTTTCGAACTCAATGGAATTATGTATTCAAATATAGAATTTGAAATTCATAAGGAGTCCCTATATTTCGAAGGAAACATGGTTATTTATCGAGACATCTCTCACAGGCAACTCGAGCTAGAAAATGTATTTCTATATTTTTTTTTCTCTATTTTTTCATTTTCCCTTTGAATATTCACGTTCACAATTGAATTTGTTCGATTGGAATTTAAAAAATTTTTAGCACTTTTTTATTGCAGTTTTTCAAGCATTAATATTCTAAGATATAGTTATGAAATATGTCATTTTATTATTTTCTATCAAAATTGATCGAGACTGGAATGGAACGTTCTTGATACCTGCGATCATTGACCTTAGCTAAGACGTGATTAGATGAGAAAATATCTCTCATATTCTGAGTAAATTATCCTGGACGCCGTCTGCTAAATAATCGAAAATAACTTTTATAAGTCAGTTATTTCAGTAACGAAGGTTGAGCTACCATCATTTTATAGAGAATTNTTTAATGAATCTTTTAATTCACTTTTTATCCGGGAGCATGAAGTAGTTTTATCAAGTAGAATCGACACGAGACATGAAATCGCGAACGGTAGATACTATCATAAAAATACAGTGTAAGTGACAAAAAACTGTCATTTTATTTGTAGTACTAATGTATTTTCAACTAGCCGTTTTCCCGCGGTTTCACTCGCATCCCGTGGAAATTACTGCCCGTACCCGGATAAAATATAGCCTACGTCACTCGTGGTTAGTGTAGCTTTCGAATGGTGAAAGAATTTTTAAAATCGGACCAGTAGTTTTTGAGCCTATTCATTACAACCAAACAAACAAACAAAGTTTTCCTCTTTATAATATTAGTATAGATAAAGATCAAATAAAAATCAAAACATACTGTAAAAAACTAGCCAAGTCTCTATGGAGCTGCTTGTTTAGCTCCATAGAGACTTGGCTAGTTTTTAACAGTATGTTTTTCGTGGGATTTCACTTCTTTTTGTAGAAACGTGAGTTTATTGACATCAACCTAAGGCGGTATATTGATATCTCTAATAGTTTGGTTGGGTTATTGTGTTTTCTAATCAGGTTCACCAGGTACTCCAGATCTTCGATTATCCTAGTTTTTGTAGTTTTCCCTTTACATAGCCATTGAACCGTAATTCTGTATCAAATTTCAGCTCTCTGAGATTATGGGAAGTACTAGTTCTATTTTGATGATCATGAGTGAGTGAGTGTCGTAAATACGAAACTTTGCTTTCGCTTAACTTCGGAACTAAATTACCTAAAGACTTGAAATTCTGTTTTTTAAGTATGCGATTATAGCTTTCTGGATGACGATGTCTTATCCAGAGGTTCTCAAATAGGGGCCTGAAAATGCGGCGAAATGGTTCCAGTAAAGGATGGTACGGCAGTGTTTGCTTTGCGCTCGACTTGGCGGGGGCACTGCCGTGCCCCCAAAGGCTTCTGCGTGGGAATCATAGCTATATTTTTAAGACTGGCAAAGACGAAATTAGAATCATTTGAAGTATATTCTGCAGAGGCGGCTCGTGAGAAATTTGTGTGCGCTCACTAGTAATAACTTATAAGTACCAACAGTCTTTAGTCTATTTCAACATGTAGGTATTATTAGATTATTATTTATAAAAATCCCGAATTACATTCGCGCGCATGCATCTAAGTTGACTACCTATTAAATATTGTTTGTTTATATCATAGTGGCAACGTCGCGCGCAATCGCTGTCAGGCGCGCGCGGGCGACATAAACCGACCGGCAACGTCGCGTGAGCGGCGCTCCAAAATTGGCTATTTTTTAATATTTAATAGAAAATCTTCTGTTTCACGCGCAGGACTGTGGCGAAATGTCTCTTTCACTCCTGTTGGATTTCGTATTAGGCAATGTATTGAATCTTGTTTCATTGGAGCGCAATCGTGAGCGCTCCGCTTCGCGCGTTACCTATGAAATGATTATGTATGGGATGACGGGCATGCGTTGGATAATATGTAAACGTTTTAATTGGTATTTGCAGTTGTTCGTTACAATAGAATTCAAATAGTGATATCAGTAATAAATTAAAGGAGTATAGTTTTCTTATAATTATTATTCAAGGGAGTTCACTGCACCCGCGCTCCTTAGAGCGAGCCGCCTCTGATTCTGAGACCTAATATTAGTACTTATTCATAGACTACCTTTGAACTGAACTACCTACCACAAGGATTAGAAGACATTAATGTCTATATATATATAGAGCATTTTTTTTCCAATTTTGTTATGAAAAATATACTTTTCAATATCACGACTGAAATAGTGCAGGGCACATTCAGCTATTCAGACTGTCGATATAATGTCATCGATAAACGTCAACATGGAATGACACTGCGTTGTTTACGAGGGAATCGATAAAATCTGATGCGTTTTCCAGCTGTTCAGTTATCGATATCGGTAATTTTAGAAGCTGTCTTTATTTGTTTGAATTTCAATTTCGGCTGGATTGTCGTAAATGGTTTGGGGAATTGATTTATTTTAAGGTTCTTTGTTTACATATGAGGTTTTGAAATGGGGGTTCGGCATGGTCGGGTCGTGACTATGGATAAGGACTCAATGGCTAGTCGAATAACAGTTGCGCTGACTATCGCGGGTATATATAACCTACAAAGGCAAAAACAATATATTATATTTAAAATTATGTACAAACTAATCATAGTAACATTGTTACCAAGTGATCATCAATTCATTGATACTATCAAATGTATTTTTTTACTTCTACAATTCATCGTAAATTACTTTTAGATCCAAACGTAACATAATCACAAAAAATCGTTACACAAAAACAAGTATAATAAATTAAGGTCAAGGTATAAAATAACTTTTTACATACGAGCAACTAACTGCCCCACTTTGCTCTGAAACTGCCAAAAGTTAACTATAATATGCTGTATTACAGCTGACTTAGCGCATTGTCTAAATTAAAGTCGCACATAAATACATATATATACACACACACATACAAGTTACGTGTTTGCCCATTACCTTGTGTGAGTTACTGTATATTGTGTATTGCAGATACCTCTTCTAGATAATGTTATGACTTTAAGTTTTAAGGCATTTATGAATATACATATCATTCACATTTTTGTGGAAACTATAAATAGAGAGATAAGATGGAATCCACCAGGAGTTGTGCAGATCTAAATTAAAGTCGCACACAAACACATACACACACATACAAGTTACGTAACTGCGCATAACCCTGTGTGAGTTTATTGTGTTATGGCAGTAGAACTGCCTCGTTGGTATAGTTGTCGCATAGCCGACTGCTGTGCACGAGGTCTCAGGTTCGATTCCCGGGTCGGGCGGAAATCGCTTTGTGGGGTTTAGAAACTTTCACAAAGCAGTCCGGAGTTAGAAGTTAGTGATTGATACGCCCGTGCATCGGAGAGCACGTTAATGTCGGTTCTGCGCCTAATCTCTCTCCGGTCGTGTCGGATTGCCTTCCCATCGGGTTATGAGAGTGAGGGAATAGGGAATGCACCTGAATCTGAGCAAACGCTTGTGCACTATAATATGTCCTGCGCAGCTGGCTGATCTCCTTATACGAGAACAGCCGCCGTGGCCGACAATCGGCTAAGACGCCATAATTGTTTATGCAGGTACGTACCTACTCTAGATAGGT
Organism: Heliothis virescens; assembly: GCA_002382865.2. Lineage (NCBI taxonomy): Eukaryota > Metazoa > Arthropoda > Insecta > Lepidoptera > Noctuidae > Heliothis > Heliothis virescens. The sequence continues at coordinate 10,072,740 of NWSH02000006.1, read as the reverse complement.
AATGTTAGAATTCTAAGTTCTAAAGCATTTATGAATAAACACATCATTCACATTTTTGTAGGAAATATACATAGATAGGTAATAATAGAATCCAACAATAGTTGGACAGGTCAAATAAGTGATGGAAGGTGCATTCATATGGCTACTCTCGTCCTCGTGGGATGAGGTAATGAACTGCCCAGTCTGGCACATGATGACCACGACAACAAGAGTAAAACATCAAAGAATTCTGGCTTATAGTAAGTACCTACATTATTACCTTGGTTTAATACCTACACTTATAAGTACACTCAGCTCTTATAGTAGGTACGGAAGAAAAAAAAATCGCAAAAGTGAAGGAAGCGCCTATGTTGGTAAAGTAACTCACACAACCAAACCAAACGTTTGTGTTCTACGCGAAAGTCTTGCATGTGTGCAAACACAAATTAGGTTTTAATAATTCAAGAAATTTCCTCTTAGTACAGAGGCATTGTAGCATTCTTGTAGATGTAATTTTCGCTCCTAATAATAGAATAATGGGCCGTTGGTGAGGCCGAATTTTGTAGCAAATTATTTTAAGCTTCATAATACTGTAATACTGGGCTAAGTCCTTGTGCATTGTACGGTAGAACTGAAATAGGCTTTTAGTAAATTTTGCGAGAGTCATCTATGTGCGTAGTAAAAGATTTTTGAAAAAGCAAAAAAAAAATATTCAAGTATTTTGAATAACATAATGTGCTAATATTACATCGCTGAAGAGTTTGTTTGCTTGAACACACCTATCTCAGGAACTACTACTGCTGGTCCGTCATTAAAAAATATTTCAGTGTCAAGTCTTTAGACTTTTTATCCAGGCGTGCGAAGTAGTTTCAGCGAGAAGCGGATGAAACCGCTGGCGGAAGCAAGTAAAGCAATAAAAAGCTGTTTTTTATGTAACCACTGTACATTGGCAATAGAAAAACTTCTTCATGACGTGTAAAAATACCTACCACACAAATAGGTTAAACAGTAATGAATAAATAAATTAAAAGTAAAAAAAAACTTTTTAAGAAAAAGCTTTTATTTAAACTCTCTAAAAAGAAGAAAATAAAATTTTGACAATAATAAAAGCTTGTCGCTCGATTTACCACAAATTATTATGATATAGGTAAAGGAATATTAATAGGTACGTAAACCTCGCGACAAGCTTTTATTATTGACAAAATTTTATTTTCTTCTTTTTAGAGCGTTTAAATAAAAGCTTTTTCCTAAAAAGTTTTTTTTTACTTTTTAGTTATCACCATTATTTCTAGTTACTATTAATGAGCTCTTTCATTTAATACCCATATTGTAAAAATGGACTAAAGGTAACTATTCCGCCATCCTGCATGGTCCGCCATATTGGATTCAGAATAACGTCATATACTTTTTCTAGTTACTCTCAACGAGCCCTTTTATTTGATACCCATATTATATAAGTGGATTAAATATAACTGTACGGACATTTTGTATGATCCGCCATATTGAATTTAGAATGACGTCCTATACCTTTTCATATATTGTCATCTTAACTAAATGCGTCCACAAAATCTCAGCACAAACGGTTGAATAATAATAATATCTACTTCAAAATTGAGTTCAAAGATTTCACCCGAACACACAAATATATATACATATATTTACATACATTGCAAGTTAAATAAAAGTTTTAAAAAAACAATGTAATTTAATATAATTCTGTGTTACAAAGTTTTAAAGCATGTATTTGACATGTTTGGTAATGAGTTTAAATTGTACGGCTAATTATGGTTCGCGAATATTCAAGAGCTTAATGTTTGCGACTTTACATTTTTTTAATAATTTCAATTAAAGTCAAAAGATGAAGTTTTTTTGTAGTAATATGTGTTGTTTTATGGTAAAAAATAATACAATAATTAACTACTGATTAAAAAAAATCTTTTTCTTGTACTTCTTAAATCCAAAAAATGTCTTAAATTAACACAATTTTTTTGCGTATTTTTATTTGATGCTAGAAGTCAGAAATAATATTTCATGGTAAAGGTACTAAAAATTAATTTCTCAAATGTTATATGCGGTTATATGCGATATAAAGGTTATATGCGAAAATTTAAAAAGCAGCCGTGATTACAGTAAAGGGCTCGAAAAACAGCATAAAACGTTATATTCTCACAACAACATCATACGGGATTAAAAAATATAAAATCTGTTTCAAAAAGGTGAAATAACACTTGCTACAAAGATAACATCATCATCTGCCTAGCCTTTACCCAACTATATTGAGGTCGGCTCGGGGCTAAGTAACAGCCGTATGAGTCAACCGATCATAAGGTTAACATAAGGTCTAATCATAAGGTCTTTGAACATCTTTTTCGACTTTACAGGTAGTCAGAGACAATAACTTTAATAATCTTGCCAGTCTCTTGGGTAATAAGATAGTGTCGCTCTATAAAACACTTGTACCCAGCTGCACCCGAAAACGCTGACTTCAACATAGTAGGGAAACGACTAGGCAGAACAGAATGTTTATACTATAAAATCCTTAGAAGTTTTCTGTTGTGGGTGGACCGAAAAGAACTATCCTCCAGCTGCAGCTGAATAAAATATATTTTAAGTATGTTTTCACCTTTCTGAAACAAGCCGTATATAAAGCCAACATGCAGCCGGTAACGCACTGAGATTTACTATTATAGGCACTTATTTAACGCACGTAAACTGGAAACAAGTCCATCAAAACTTGAATAATTTTATGCATATTAGTATGAACTTTATGGAGAGGTTAATTTTGTACTTTGTTACAAACATATTGCTACTTTTAATGCATGTAATTTGTTCTTTTGCATCGTTACTGATGTAAATTGAGCTTTAAAATTGTATGAGAATTTGTAATGAAGTATGATTATACGCATATTTTGAGAGAAATGAGTTTTTATTATGCAGTATAACTTGCTTAATCAAGTACATACATACATTGTGACGTCATAGTTTGTAATGCAATATAATTCTGCCAAATAATTTTGCTACTCTAGTGTTAGCTGTTTGAATTCTTCAGGGTTTATGAAACCTATTCAATAAAATTATGTTTCAGAATTAGTAAACCTAAAACAGAAAACACGAACAAAAATAAATAAAAAACAAATAACTCCTTTCACCCGCTCAAGTAAATAAAACGGAGCTTAAATTTACGAAACAAACCCCAAACTATAATAAAGTGTGGGAAAACAGGTTCCATTTTAATTTATATACACATATCAAAATCTACGTCTAAATATATTTACAAACTTAAAACTACTCTTAGATACTAAAATAATACAAACTAAAAAACGTATATAAAAGGACATTAGTGATGTTAGGCGTCGAAGTATTCCTCCACATCACTGTCCTCCGGAAACGTGCCCAGAAGACTGGCTGCATTGCCACGTTGTATGGCAATGCTAATTCTTTCACCAAAAAATAAAAACACAGTATATAATGTTCGTGCCTATCAAAACAATTTACACGAATGGATAGACCATAGATATGAATTATGGTTCACCCGAAACATAATATATTCCGCTCACAGTATTCTAACAAAAGTATGATGCCAGGATCATGCGTTTTTAGGCACATTTGTAATTTTACACGTCAAGATACGATACGATTTTTTTTATCTATAAATGTCAGTTAGGATGAGTTGCATCATTTAATTAAAACGATAACCAAACCAAAACCAGCCATGAAATTGAACTTCATTGGTCAAATTGGTTTAAGCAATGTCGTGTTGTGTCTCATAAAAGTTTATTTAGAAATAATTTAAGTTCTATATAAAAAGTTACTATATCTATAGAAAATTATAAGTTCATGTTATTGTATTGTCTAGAGACCCATTGACCCCACAGTCAAACCATTACACTAAACCATTAAACTAATATAAAGATAATTATCTTTATATCATAAAGCCCTAAGCCCCACAAAACCGTTGTAATGGTAATCTATACTAATATTATAAGTAAAGAGGAAAACTTTGTTTGTTTGTTTGGTTGTAATGAAAAGGCTCAAAAACTACTGGACCGATTTTAAAAATTCTTTCACCATTCGGAAGCTACACTATCNGTTTGTTTGTTTGTTTGGTTGTAATGAATAGGCTCAAAAACTACTGGACCGATTTTAAAAATTCTTTCACCATTCGGAAGCTACACTATCCACGAGTGACATAGGCTATATTTTATCCGGGTACGGGTAGTAATTCCCACGGGATGCGAGTGAAACCGCGGGAAAACGGCTAGTAATAAATAAATAAATAAATGGTTAATTTAAGAAATGAAAATGGATCGATAAATTCTAGTTACAGTTAAATGGTGAAACTCACCGTCACGGTAGCTGCTTAATATCAGTGACAGTCTGTCTCTCAAGACGACAGGGAGCCGCGATGACGTATCGTAAATACAAAGCAGGCTGCAAAATACAGATCTTGAAAATGCGATGGTAACTTAGCTCAATCAAAGTTAAAGTTTTGTTGCAGAGTCTTTCGAAACTAAACCTTTTTGTTTCTAATTTCTAACTACCCAACATCATTAGAATACCAATTAAAATTAATATTTCATTTTTCTGCAGTACAAATTGTTTATGAACTTTACCCAACACGACATAGAAACAACATTTGTCAATGCCATATCGTGTCTGAGTCGTATCGTATCCGTATACATTAAATATCTCATTCTCTTAACAAACGCGTGTAATATAATAAAAAAAAAGACCAAAGTCAAGGGGTAAGCAACCATGTTTCCTCTCCAATAATTTATCTTTGTAATCCGTAGCGATACCTATCAGTTTTTCCGAATTGTTACTGTAGGTATTTTTTTTGTATGAGGAAAATCTTCATGAGACCTCATTTTCTGAAGAAAACTCGAGACATTGTGTCTCCTTTGATCTGATTGAGTTTTAAATAAAATAAAAAAATTAAAAATAAAAATAAAAAATGAAAAATCTTTTATTTTCAGACGCCAAGGCTCATAAAATGTTAGTAACAATCAGAACTTAACCTATGTTAGATAATTACAATTTATAACATACTAATAATAGTAAAAAATACACCGCCTGATTCACTGGAAGGGTTATCAAGTTGCATGTAAAACATGCAGCTTGACAAACCTATCCAGTGCCTGCCCATCCAGTCTGTCCGCGAAGACTCTAAGGATGCTGTTGGTACTTCCCCTGACTCTGTGTACTAGAGACGCTACGCATAATAGCGAAGTAATCGTCCGTTTGTGCGTCCGCGAACATGCCCGATGCACTACAATACGGTGGCAGTCTCAATATCGCCCTAAAAGCATTATTATATTGGATGCGTAGGGTATTGTCAGCTTTTTGGGTATGATTGGCCCAGAGACTGCTGGTGTAAAAGGTCTGGCAGTAAGCTTTAAAAAGCGTTATTTTGACTGGTACTGAGCAACCAGCAAACCTCCGTGCCACCATATTTCCCCTGACAGCAAACGCCCTTCGCTCCCTTTCCATATCCAAATCGTCTTTTAAATCCTCAGTAACAATATGCCCTAGGTATTTAAACTTGGTTACTCTCCTTAAGATCGACCCGCTGAGTGATACAGGTGGAACATATGATGGGTTTTTATTTTTGCCTCTAAACACCAACAGCTCGCTCTTAATTGGATTGTACTTCAGCCCATGCTTCTCAGCATATACTTCACATATCTAAAGTAACCTTCTAATTCCACATAACATTTTCTTGTAAGTGTAGTAGCGTCTCTTCGAATTAATAAAAAAAAATCTTCTACATATGAAACTAGCTTCTGCCAGTGGTTTCACCCGTGTCCCGTGAGAACTACTCGGCGCACCCGGATTAAAAGAAGCAGCCTTCTACGATAAATGGGCTATCTAACACCGAGAGAATTTTTCAAATCGGACAAGTAGTTTCTGAGATAGCGTGTTCACACAAACAAACTCTTCAGCTTTATTATATTAGTATAGATAATTGACAGCCTGTATCACAATTAACATATTTATCATCATCCTCGTAATCTTGAAAAGAAATCAGAAACCTTATTTCATCAATCTCAAACTAAGCCTTCACAACAGCTATTCTTGCCAAACAAAATCTGGTAAAAAGAACAAAAACCACTCTTCAATCCCCTAAGGGTAGTTTTAACTTTAATCTACGTGGCTGACGACCCAACGGTCTGGCGATTGGAAAGAAATTGCTAGAATGTAAGCCATCGACCACCATCGCCGCAGGGGATACTTTATTTAATTACCTGGTATCACAGTCTATTTTTATTTCCAATATTTTTGTTCTGAATTGGGTAGAGTATCGCTTTTCATTTGTTTTGGGGTCAACGACACTTGAGTTTTGATACTTCACTCTTATTGAGTCTACTGTTTTTTTATTGATCTGTGAATTTTATATATTGCTTATTTACTCGGCTTTTTTAGTAATTCGGTTAAAAATATTAAATTCATCAAAGTTTCAAAAAATTAAGCCATTGTTATCGTTTTACTGAAGCACGTTTGTTTTGTGCTTAGCTTTTTGTTTCATTTTTATTGACAATTGTTTTAAATGAATGCAAACAAAATAGCAGTCGGCTCTGATGACCAACCAACCAGAAAAAAAACCTGGTGTACTGTGCTTGGGCATGAGGTACTGTGCAAACCTCATGCGTATACAGCGCTTGGAATTTTGTTGCTCTCACTTGACCAAATTTTTTAACATATTTGACACTTGACATGATAAGGGGCTTTGTTACTGGCAAGAAAAAATAATTACCATTTAAAAATATTTTTATAGAGAAGCTCCGTTCCAAAAATCTCGTTTCTGCTAAGCTGAGAAATAGCTCAATTAGCAAAAAGCATAAAAAAACATTTCAATTTAAAATAATTCATTAATAAATCTGTAGAATAAAAGTTAAGTAACAATCTACTAATTTGTTTGTTTGTCTGCGATTCCAAGAAGTAAACTGCACCAATATACTAGAAGTTTCCACTTAACTTAGGGTTAACTTGAGTACAGACTTTGCGTACAAATTAAACAAGGTGTTGGATGCCAGCCAGTGACTGACAGATTAACGCACACAGATAATGTTTGTTGTAGTGAAGCCCCATAATTTTTTTACAATTTTTAGTAGGTATGTTTTGTTAAAGCGACAACAAAATACATAATTTTTGAAAATTTCAGCTTTCTAGCTATCATAGTTCACGAGGTACAGTCAACGCGCAAAAGTTCACTGCCACCGCTATGACTATTATCGCGTACGACATTTTTACTCATATGCTTTGTATACCTTGCACTAGAAGCCTATTCCAATCGGTATAGTTGGAAAACGACTAAGAAAATTGTTTTCTACCTATTTCTCATTTCCTGTAACTTCTTTCAGCAATTACCAACGAGTACGTTTCTCGACTCAAACCTATTTTAAGCTAGTTCTTCAACATTTTCAATTTAGTCTGAAAATAAGTTGTAAGTTTTTAAATGAAGACTGTTCAGTGACTCAACTAATTCCATTAATAGGTGATGAGTTAGTTTCGGAAAGTAGATTGCGTTCCTACGAACTATGTTTAAGGCTTCTCTGTTTAAGTGTATCTTGCTTTTTAATTATCTAACGTAAGTGTCGAAGGAGTGGAGAGGCTAAGTAATAGATGCACGTGTTGGTACATCATAAGGTTAAGCAATGCTTGGCGTGGTTGGTCTGTGGATGGGTGACCATTATTTTCAAGACGTATTCTTCAATGTTTCGGAAGGCACGTTAAAGTGGTGGGTCTCGGCTGTCAATTAAATATCTTTGGCAGTCGTTACGGCTAGTAAGAAGCCAGAAAGTCTGACAACCAGTCTTGCCAAGAGTTGCCTTGGTAACTGGGCAAAGGAGGCCAGATGGGCAGTCGCTCTATGTATAACACTGGTGCTTAATAAAGGCTAAGCAAATAAAGTGTTCTATGAATTTAGTACCAGCGTCTTAAGGTGAATGCGACCACTAGAAGCGGGAAATTCAAATATAAAATAGTTTTTTCATGTTTTACTTAAGTTAACATGCAATATGAGGCGTGATGAAACTTCATAGAATTCAAATGTAACTGTATAAACTATGACATTTCGCAATAAAAAGTTTATACAGTTACATTTAAATTGTAAGAAGTTTCGGAGTTAAACAAGGACATCACAAATTACTTTGTGGGATATTATAACCGCCAATCATAAGATCACACCTCATATTGAATATTAACTTAGGTAAAACATGAAAAAACCATTTTATATTTGAATTTCCCGCTTCTAGTGTTCGCATTCACCTTAACCCGGCGAGCGTAAGGTCTGAATATGTAACGCAGAGCGCTAGGTGGGTGTGGCACACCCAGATAGTAAATGCGTGGATTTCCTACACTATTATTTTCAATATTTATTTTTGTGAACAATTAACTAATATTTACTGTTACTTAAAACTAATTTAAGGGTGAAACAAAAAAAAA
>NWSH02000006.1:10045283-10060775 GCA_002382865.2 Heliothis virescens | reverse complement strand
CGATATTAATCAATAGGGGGCGCTGCTATATTAGTAATGAAACGATTTATATTGCAATATTATTAAAACAATTCGTAACATGCTCTCCTAAAAAGCCTGAATAAAAAAAGGCAAAAGAAAAATTTTTGAAAAAAACCCACGACGGTAAAAATCTAAATTGAAAAAAGAACTAAAATAAACTCAAAACCCCCAATTATTATCCTCGGGGCTGCTTTTTCTATAATGAATTTCAACAAAAAATTTAACAGCATTACTCATAAGTGTATTTTATGTCGTCGTTACAACTCTACAATTCTTCTAATTAATTGTATTCACGTCACTAGGAAAACTTGAGCTGCGTTAATGGCAGCCCCGACGGATAAATTGTGGGGTTTTTGAGTTAGTTTTATTCTTGTCAATTAGATTTTTACCGTCGTGGGTGTTTTCAAAAATTTTTAATTTTGCTTTTTTAGTTACCACAGCAACCGGCTTATCCACGTGAATCCGATAATAATTAGGTAAGGAAAATCTTAGTTATTAGGATATACAAAACAGTTCATAAGTAACCAAGGCGATTCATGAATGTTATTTCCTATAAACATATTTCGCCTATCCCTATTAAACATTTGTCCGGATGTAAAATCAGCAACTTTACAGGAGAGCGCAGCAAGGTTTGATTTGTGATAATTTTTTAAATATAGGAAAGGTTTTCAAAAAATTATATGACATGTAATATATGTTTGGAAGGTTAATGACATGGCATTAATGAAAGTAACTTTACTTTCTTTATACTAAGTGTTGGTAAAAAGTCTAGGAAATGACATTTCTTAACACTATCAAATACAAACTGTGATTTAGTCGATCTCTATCTGTACGACAATGTTTCCGGTACTAAACCAATTTGACTATAATGTCCGTAGTACCACGATTTCTTCCCGACCATTATTCATCGTTTTTGCCGTTTAGATATAGAATGTCGTAGTGCACATTCTAAACTATTTTTAACCGAATATTTGCACATATTTCATTAACTAAAATTTAAAGTAAGTATGAAGTTTAGTTTATTTGTTAAATGATCATTTGTATCAGTGATTTTCCAAAGTAATTTCTGTAGTAAACAAATAGTTTATTAGCTGGGTCTTCATTTTCAATCGGCAATGGCATAATATCATAATCAATATTTTAGTTGTTATTCATACATGTTTCTTCAGATTGTTTGACCAGGCTAAGTTATTTGTACGCGCGTGCGGACCTAGTAAACATATATCAACGCTGATAAACAAAAGAAGAGTTTATAATAGAGAATTTAGTTATTCAATATTAACGCAACATGCGTTCCGCCCGTGCAACATGGTCGGTACTGGCACATCCGCACGCAGCGGACGCCAGGGGCACACCTCATCGCGTCCCGAAACTTCGCAAACTTTGTCGCGAGTCAACTTCTGTCATTATTAACTGTCAGTCGTAACATATCCGACGATGTTAACGTGGCTATTTTGAAAATTATCCATAGAAAAAATTTTTTTGTTGCTAATACTAAAAGAAGGGTTTTTTAAGTATTGATTAGTGAAATAAAAAGAAAATGGCAAAAATGCATATCCGACAATGTTAATAGGGATAGGCGATTTATCCGTTAATTTGGGATTGGAAATTGAATATTGACATTGTCTCCATATAATAAGATTGATGTAATCACAGCTCCTTTAAGTGAATTCGCAAAAGCAGTGTTGTTTATTTTGTGTTACGAACGGGATTAGTTTTTTTGAAGTGAAAACTTCTTTAGCGGCGTTGAGCACTTTTTGTATGGGGAAAAATATATAAACTCGCGACAGGTATCACGTGACCGAATGTGAAACCCAAAATTGTGAAACCCGAAATTCCTTAGAAATTCCGTAAGTACAGGTCGGTAAGATATTTTATGATGTTTCAAACTTGTGAAATTTGGCAATAGTGTCAGGCTTAGTAATTATCGTTTAAAATAATAGATGGAGTTTGGGTTTTTAGTTTTATAAAATGAAATGGTGCCGGAGTATCTTTAGGTTAGCATCCAGGCCACAGCAATAAACTCAAAATATATATTTGAATAATTTTAGCTCAACCAGAACCCTCAAAATCGAGGAGAGACATGTGAGAAAAAATGTGTTGACCATCTATAATTTTTCAAAGTCAAGTGGTTAGTCAAGTATGAAAGTATGAGTATAGTTTTTTATTCTTCAAAATCACAGATATAGTCGTGCTTAAAGTTTGATTATATTTAATCGTTTTGAGGTATACTTATTTAGTTTACCTTCCAGTACAGTCATAGGGACAAAAGATTTTTTTGAGAAACTCTCAATATCGAGGGCAAGTGGTGACCGTAAAAAGTAGTTGTACACTTTCTTCATTCCATAATCTCAAAAAAATATCAAAAACGCATAAAATTAATATTCATGTTTTCACTTCTGCCAGCACTCCCGGAGTGCAACCCGATGTTTTTTTTGTTGTGTTAGTATTTTGTTATTACTTTTAATAGATGTTAAATCCTTTAGTTTTGTAATTTATTTATTTTTAACATCTAAATTAGTACTTAGATTAAGATCACTTTATCGCATTGAGCGTAAGCCTGTAATGGTATTAGTGATGAGATAATAAATAAATTGTGTCAAAATTCAAAATCTCAATAACTAATCGAAAAACAAAGGATGGATAGATTGTAGAAATCCGTAGTTAGTCGTGAAGTGATAGGTAATAAAGAATGTCAGAAAGTTAATGACTCCGTACAGTGCCGTAAAGTGGCGGCCAATTGTTGGCCTGCTTGATGGTTGGCTATAAGATTATTTTGAAGGTAGTCGAAAATGCTTCCCACATTGATAAGTAGAATATTAACTTTAATAACAAATGCCAAAAAATTATACAATTGGAATATTAATAAAATTACAATTCGTCCACAGAGTACAATTTTTTTTTTAAAAGAAATGCTTTGAGCTTAGCCTTAAAATTGCTAGTGTACAGCAATACCTTCAAATCTACTGGTAGTTTATTAAATATTTGTACAGCTTGGTAGTGAGGACTATGCTTGACGATATTAAACGTCATGCTCCCTTAGACGGTATTGCTTGCGGTAGCGTCGGCGGTCGGGTTGCCTCCCTCCCTCAAAAATGTGCGAGGGGGGCGATGGCTGATCCTCGCGTTATGCTCGTGAACGGGTGCTGCTTGTGGTACCAGGTCGTCTTGCTGACTATATACTTTGGATATATTTAACGTTCATAGATTTTATACCTATTTAATTGCTTTTTTGTTACGATATATGTGCCGCAGTCCTAACAGGCTGATATGTGAAATGCTCATATTGTAATCAAGCCTGGTACATATAGGTGGGCACGCCCTTTAATACCATAAAAATGGAGGCTTTATTAATTGATTGTAGATTTGAAGAAGTAGTTCACTGCTTGAGTTCATAGATATAGGTATATAGTGGTGTGTGCTAGCCAATATGTCGTTAAAGGCATTTTACTATGTATTATAGCATAATTGACATTGTTTGATAACACTTTTGTTATTTATCATATTATATAACTATTAAATATTGTTATAAGATTTTTAAAATCTAATAGACAGACATGTGTTGCTGGGGAGTTTGTTGCGCCACTTCTTCTTCGTGAAGGGCGGGCGTTTTGGGGGCTATCTGATTTAATTTTGACGTTCGAAAAGTGCTGTTTTCAGCCTACTTTGAATAAATGCTTTTTGATTTTGATTTAAACTTAGGGAATACTATGTTTTTAAAGTCCTTTCTGCGAGTGTTTTCTCTCACTATTCTTTCTTCAGCAGATTCGAATTCATGGACATATTTCTTAAAATTTACCAACAACACCAGAATATATAAGCTGGCCAATGTTAAAAAATATTCAATCTCTCCAAATAAGGTCGACAGCTTTCTCTTTGTGTGATTCTAACAATAGTTCGCACTGCTCTTTTTTGAAGAATGAAGGCTCGCTGATAATTGTAACCATGTTCCAAGAAATTTTACATCTCTCACTAATTCTATATTTTCATTGTTGAGGGTTATCTATCTACTATCCTTGTTACCTGCTGTAGTTCGAAACTACATGATGTTGATTTTTTTAACATTTCCTTTATTAAACATAATATTACATTTTTAAATATTACATAAGAAAAAACAAAACATTTAAAAATATAAAAATAGTGTCCCACCGGCATCGGGAACATGGTCTAAGATACCGGCGGTCAGGGCTTATTAGAGAGAAACCTCCAGACGATGCGTGCCGTGTCCAGAAGTACAGCTCTCTGCATCAAGCGCAAGATCCAACCGTCTAACGAGAGCCTCCTTAGGTGTAAGTCGAGGCTCTTGGCAATTAACCTGTGGAGGTATGAGAACAGAGAGTAGAGCTCATCATACCTCGGAGGTAATGGGAGTATCCTCCGACCGGACGGTTGTTTTGTCCGGTGGGCTACTGCCCGACAGTTTTTGTCAGGGTGTTCTATATGTATGCAATCTGCGCGCGAACACTGCTTGCGCGATGCAGGATGGTGCGCCTTCCGATGTGTTGGTAGCGGTGTTAGTACCGCTACATCATTCCCCTCCGGAGACCGGAGGTCGATGGTCCAAGATTAGTGTCATCAGCAAAGACTATGATTTTTTTTATATAATTTATCAAATCATTCGTGAAAATAATAAACAAAATTGGGCCTAATATGGAACCCTGTGGTACGCCAGTAGTAATATTAATCAAAGATGATTGATAAGTTTTCTGTTGCCCATTCTGTTCTACAGTGTAGGTGTCAACTTACATTTTCCGGTTTCTTAAATAAAATGTGAAAAATTGAAGGGCTCTATTTCTGACTCCTGAATTTTGCAATAAGCATATCAAGATTAATTGTATCAAAAGCGGAGGATAAATCTAGAAAAATCCCTGCTACCTTTGATTTATTATTAATTCTTTCAATCACGTCATCTAAAAGTTTATAAATGGCAACTTCAGTGCCAATTCCCATCTGGTAGCGGAACTGTCTGGGATGAAGAAGTTTATTTAAATTGATATGAGGATGCCGGGACTTCAAAAAGTTTTTCAATTTTTTTTGATATTACGGGTAAAAGTGAAATTGGTCTATAATTTTTTGGATCCGTTTTTAAACCCTTTTTAAAGACTGGCACAACCTTGGCAATTTTTAATTGTTCTGGAAAAATACCTTGTTCAAGGCAGCTGTTGAAAAATATGGATAGTGGCCCAGCCAGTATTTTTATGTATTCCTTAAGAATAGCAATTAGAATTTCATCATATCCACTGGAATTCTTGTTCGCCATAGATTTAATTATTTGAGATATTTCTTTGAGTGTAGCAGGCGTGAGTGGCATATCACTAATGTCCCTTTCACAGCTTTGTTTCAGAAGCATAAAAAATAATAGATTAATAGCATTAAATCTAAGTTTCAACTTATTTTTTTTAAATATGTATTTATATAAAGAAAAATCGTTTAATCTAGAGCATAATTTAATACTGTAAAAAGGTCCGTCACTACGTACAATTTATTGTTGGATGTGTCATTATATGTGTCAACAGTATGCAGACATCATGTGGGCAGATAATTGGGATTTTGTGCAATGAGTTCTCATCAGATTGGCGTGCTCATTTCATATAAAAGTAAATTACTTACAATGCAATTCGTTATTATGACTTAATAAATAATCTTATTACATTTTATCATTTAACGAAACATAATAGCAGTTACGCCTTTGGGCTATACAAAGTTGTCCTATTTATACACAGTTCTTGTCTAAAGGCCAACGCGGGAAAAAGCTTTCTTCGTAGCTGAGGGGATTTACCCATACTCACCGCGCTGGTCATGCCTGTTGGTGAGTGCAGTGTGGGATATTTTTCAGCTTCGGAGGTGCTGCTGCCCATCCACGAGCAATCAATTGTATATCCCGCTTGGAATTTTGTGGTGGTTATACCACCAACAATCGGTCACCAGAGCTTTGTCCGTTTTTCAGTGGGGTGCAATACGGAAAAGTGAGATTGGCAATTGGGGCAGGATGATGCTGGTTTGCCTCATTACACTTTGTATCCTAACGATAGTTAAAAATGCACAAAAAAACACTACATGCGCGTGGTATCAATGGTTGACTTTAGAGCAACAAAGTAATTTTACAAGAACTTTAATAAAGTTTCTTTGCCTTAAAATTAACGGCAACAGTTTTACCTTTAAATTATTCTTACTGGAAAAAAATGACTCGCAAAGTCCGGTAGACATCCTTAATTTCTTCTGTCAACTTTTAAAAAACTGTGTATAAATTGTATTCTGCTTATCTGTGGTTGTTGTAATTAAATAAAACAGGGTGCTGAGCGATTTATAGGCCCCGAGGGTCCCGCAGTCTCGTCTCGACGTGCCACGAAAACAAAATGCTGTATTTTACTTACTTTACTCTCCTGACCTAATTGTGCGAATGTAGTTTAATTTGGGTTCTATTTTTGATTGACTGTATTGTAACGGTTTTAGGCAGTTGTAATTTATCTAGGTACATATTGACAATTTTCTTAAGTTTATTCGATGTTCAAAGTACTTATTTTGGCGCATTTGCTGTGAGTTCAGAAACTCTTCATACCTTGTTCATGGTACGTTTTTACCCGACAGCAAAGAAGGGTTATGTTCTTGTGACTTATACAAAACTGACCGTCATATCTACGTACGGTGAATTTACGGTATATAATATGGAAATTAACAATACCGTTAAATAGCAGTTAATAGCGTAAAAATCAGGCACAAAGCGTTTCACGAAACACGGAATTCATATTTTTTTAACCACTAAAAGTTCAAAAGTACGCAATAAATTTCCCTTGATTGCTTCATTACCTATCGAAACATATTTCACTTTAAATCAAATCAAATTCAAATACCTATAAACGACTAAATCAAGGCAGCTTATAAATAAGACTGCAAAAAGTCCGTAAACTTTTTATAACCTCATTAGAGCTGTGGAATGCTCAAACCAACGATAAAAATGTAAATAATAAAGAAATGATTTATTTGAACGTTTATGGCCCAAGTTCACCGACAGTATAAAAGTAAGTTTTTTTAAAGCAACTGATTACTATGAATTTCCACGTTTAATCAAAGTAAACATTAGTTTAAAGAAAAAGGGACGTTTATGTCGTAGGGAAACTTGGGCTTTGACCACAGACCTAGTAATAAGAGCAGCACCTTCGATTCACGGGTTTGATTTCCATATAAGCATAGAACAAAAAGTTTTTCATGCATAGGGAAAGTAACGGCAACGCCATTTTGAATTCTCTGGTGGTATGCAGTGCGGTTGTATTTTGATAATTTTTATATAGCAAAATTATATGCATTTATTAACATAAACACTAGACCTCGTGAAACGAAAGTGAGTAGGAAAGAGCTCGTGGCTAAGTCAAAGCCGCGAGGATCAAAGCAACGCTTGGGTGGTCGGTCCGTGGATGGATGACCATCTTTTCATAACGAGTTCTTCCGTGTTTCGGAAGGCACGATAAACAGTGGGTCCCGGCTGTTATTTGAACAACTTTGGCAGTCGTTGTAGTCAGAGCCAGAAGTCTGATCAACCAGATCTTACAAGGTGGCAGGTTGCCCAGAGATAACTGAAGGTTGTGGTGAGGTCAGATAGGCAGTCGCTCCATGTAAAACACTGGTTCTCAGCTGCATCCGGTTAGACTGGAAGCTGACCCCAAAAATAGTTGGGAAAAGGCTAGGCAGATGACTAGACCATCATTTACATTCACTAATTAATCCGATATTGACAAATGAGATCTAAATAGTGATTTCAATTATTTATTGTTTTAGTCCTTGACATGGTAAATAACAAAGAACAGCAATAAAGATCCTTTTCAACAATTTTAACTCCTGCATTTCCCAAATCCCAAACTCATTTGCTATCTAAAGTCTACAATCTAAAAGTACGGGAACAACCGTCAGGTACAAATTTACCTTTTAAAAATGCAAAACTTCCCCATAATATATTTGCAAGACACCAAACTTTAATAGAAACATTTTGTCCAAAGAAACGTTGACTTTCAACTTTGTTCTTTACAAATCGTCTGTAATATCTAGAACTGGTGCGCGCTTGCATTTTTGCCACCCGGGTTTACCTATAATTCATTTTATCTAGTAATATTTTTTGTTTGTGTTGTAGTTATTTTGTAGCGTAGGTAATATTTATTTCTTAGGTATAGGACGTCCTCTGCTTAACTGGATGCAGCCGTTCAGTGTATTTAATTTTTAGGGCTTTGTAGCCTATCAGAATTTTACAGGATTGTTTAACGTTTATTATTGATTTTAAAAATTCCAAAAGATATCCATTATATTTTTTCAAATAACCGAATAAAAGTCTTAGCCAACATCACAAAAATATACAATTTCATATCACGTAAATACGAGTACACCCGTTGGTCTCAGTAGTATGCCGGTAAAAGTTTTCGCTACCAGGTGCGGAACTTCGAAACGTTCCCGTTAACTTGTTACACAACTTCCACTAGAAATTGTTCAGATTTTTTGTTTCTTTCTTTGTGCGGAAAGCAAATTTTCTGAACCGTTTTTAGGGTTCCGTACCCAAAGGGTAAAAACGGAACCCTATTACTAAGACTTCGTTGTCTGTCTGTCTGTCTGTCTGTCTGTCTCCACGCTGTATCTCATTAACCGTGATAGCTAGAAAGCTGAAATTTTCACAAATGATGTATTTTCGTTGCCGCTATAACAACAAATACTAAAAATTAAAAAAAGTTATATATTAAGGGGGATCCCCATACAATAAATTATAAAGACAGTGCAATTTGAATACAACGACATCTGTTACTCAAGCGTGGAACTACAGCTTGGTACGGAACCCTTCGCGCGCGAGTCCAACTCGCACTTGACCGGTTTTTTGTGTTTGTTCTTTTTTTTGAAAATTTTCGTAAGGCTCTGAGGTGTTAATTTGTCTGTCTAAAGTTTTTGAAGGCAGAGTGGTTTGTGGATAGCGTTTGAGATTTTATTTGTTTGTGAAGTGATTTACTGTTCAATGTAGTAAAAACTGGGCCCTGTTAAAAATTCAACTCATTGTAGTGAAGTATTTCATAGAAGTTTTATTATCTTTTATACTCCTTCAGACCGCCAGGTACTTCTTCTAGACTTTCTGACTTCTGACTATCTGTAACAACTGCCAAAGATGTTCAAATTACAGCCGGGGCCCACCAATGTATACCTTCCGAAACACACAGAATCTCATCATGACAAGATGTTGCCTAACCATAAGATTGATCAACTCATGTGGCTGTAACCTAATAACGAGCTCCATTTACATTCAAAACTTCATATTCTAAGCTAAAGACGACAATATGCAAACACTTATAAACTGCATAGATCTTGCTTCCTTAATGCTGTGACTGCTAAACTTGCATTCACGATAGGCAAAGTTTTCGGCAAACGAAGCTGAAACACCCGGCCATTATAGCAAAGGTAACTGGGAGAACTTTAGACGAGTAAATACATGAAGAGAGCTAAATAAGATATTGCGATGTTATGAACTTACTGGCAGTAGATGGCTGAGATTTTTTTGAAGGGAAATGTAGTATGAGAGACTATAATAAGACTTTAAAGACAGGTGGTTGACAATAAAGTATTAATACAATACGAAAATAAGTGGCTTCATAAAATAAAAACATTAAGGCATATGAGTAATCTACCTCAAACACCGACCCAAAATAAGAATATCAAAAACAGACTTAAAAAGTCAAGATAAAACGCAATTTGTATCTAGCAACCCTTAACATTACTCCCCGATCGCCTATCTAAATTAGTTTTTTGAAGGGCTCAGTAAAACAACTCAAACACTTCTTCCATTTTACCACGACAGGGCGTTTAATCAAAAAGTTGAAAGCAATCAAAACGATATTTCAGTCAAGAGGTCTGTTCCCGTCGTCATCGAGTCGTATAGAGTTATTAAACCCCCCGACAAGGGCCGAGATAATAAAATTTCGATAAAGTAAAACCCGGAGGACACTTTAGAAACGTCTGTTATGTTTTAAATCCACATTAATTTTATTCAATCTAAGAGGGATTATGTGGTTGATTCAAATTGAGAGTTTATCCCAGATTGTAGCTCTTAAGATGAGTTTGGATTAAAATCGCGCTTGACTGCGAACTGTTTTCAAATTTAATTAATTTCTAGATGCTATCGAGTTTTTTTCGGCGTCTGACGTTTTTAGGAATTTACTTGAGTACATGTCTTTTTGGATTAAGTACTGTTGGCAATTAAGTTTATCTTTTGAGAATTTGTTGAGTGCTGTGTCAGTCAGTCGTTTTGGAGTGTTAAATTTATATTTTCTTATTTTGTTTATATTTACTGTAGCT
The DNA here is from genome assembly GCA_002382865.2 of Heliothis virescens. Taxonomy (NCBI): domain Eukaryota; kingdom Metazoa; phylum Arthropoda; class Insecta; order Lepidoptera; family Noctuidae; genus Heliothis; species Heliothis virescens. The sequence continues at coordinate 10,050,437 of NWSH02000006.1, read as the reverse complement.
ACTTAAATAAATGTATACTTAACAGTAACTCGAGCTTTAAAATTCATTTAGAAAAAGCATATTTATATAGATAATTATACCGGATCGGTTAAATCCATGACAATTCATATTTTACCCAGAAAACTATACTTTTCTTTCGAAAAAGTTTTTAATACAGTCAATCCATACTCCGAAAACGTTTTACCGAAAAACCTATTTCGTAAACGAAATCCCAGAAAGCATTTTTTACACGATCTGGCAAACTAACAAGGGCAGTTTCAGTGCACTTATTGCAACCGTAAAGCAGGTTTTAACGTTTTAAGTTCAGCAGTACGTTTCTTCAGACAGACTTATTGGAGAAAGGGGCAAGTAGTGACATTTAGAACACAGGATACGAAATGTTGTTATAGAAAAAAATAGAGGCGTAGATTATTTTTTTGAGAAGTTCATTCATTCACCGATGGTTGGTCCAGGCGGCTGTTCAGAACATCAAACCAGCCAGTTGCGTATGACTGTTATAGTAGTATAACTAGCTGCCCGCCCTCGCTTCGCTTCGGTTATTCAAGAATAAAAATCCTACTAATATTATAAATGTGAAAGTTTGTATGTCTGGATGTCAGGATGTCAGTATGGATGTTTGTTACGATGAAATTTGGTATGTAGGTAACTAAAGACCCAGAATAAAAGATAGGCTACTTTTTATCCCGGAGTTCCCGCGCAGGGGGGAATGCAGTAGGCGCGCATGTCTTTGCTATGCTTCAACGATATTTAATTTTGCGCCCGGAGATTTTAACTTTTTGATAACTCATTAGTTGTTATTTTTTTTCTGATAGTGTAAAAAGCAATTTTGATCTATATTACACGCATAACGTATGTAACAGATTTTTTTGGGTTAATACTGTATTGTTAAAAATATGTTCTAAAGTAACCCTTCATTTTACTGTTATATGTAAACGTAAAAAAAAACGGTTATTGTGGGTTATTCTTTAAAAATAGACATATACCACCGCTTACTTTTTTTTGAGATCTATCAACTCAACTCAAAAGGTTTTGGCAGCGTTTTCGAGGAAAGCTCCCAATCGGCTTATTTTTTGCCGACATATTGAACTTATACCGTTGTAATATCGTTGGTTTGTACAAAACATAAACTTACTATACACTTAAACCTTCCTCAAGAATTGTGATATCTATTGTTGAAAACCGAATGATAATCAGTTCAGTATTTTACGAGTAAATCGCTAACAGACAGACCGACAGACGCGGCGGGGGACTTTGTTTTATAATAAGTATAGATATAGACTATTAGACTAATGGGTATAGTCTACACAAGCATTTACGCAGACACTGGTGTAGCTACTCTGTTTTCATGAATTATAAAAGGAAGCATGAAAGAATTATCCCCTTCGGCCGCCTACAAAACCAAAACTACGTAACCAGTTTATCAACATTGACATAGTCGTATTACTTTCACTTTTATAGAATGTGTTGTAATGTGATTGTAAATATGACACAAAAGGGAGTCTCTTAAATCTTCTTACTTAAGCATGCTTTGTTTACATTATAAAAAGTCTTACTATCCTTCTGAACTTAACACATGATTAATATCCAACCTATTTCTAAGTGCCACGATCCTCTATTGTGACATCAAATTAACTACAGCTTGTCAGTCAATCTGGGGGGCTGTGGTGTCATCCCCTCTGTAGGTCACGTGATTAATGTGCCGCCATTTTGGATTCTTGAGCCAGCCGCCTGCGTTATCATTCCCTCTTCGTGTTTTCTACGTGTTTATAAATATAAATGTATGTGTGGGTTAAACATGGTGTTTTTGTGTGATGTTTCTTATTTTGGGTATTTTTTTTTTCTTAAAGCTTAGAGCTAATAGTTTGTCGCACAGACAAAAACTGATCTACTAGGAATGATTATACATTGCTTCAGTATTAAGATATTGCATCACTTATTTAACACTTGACGTTATAGCCCTCAGAATTATTTGCGACTAGCTTCTGCCAGCGACTTCATACGCAGATCATGTCGCTTCTGCAGGCGACAAGTTTTATTATAAGTATAGATGGAGGTATTTTCAAAACGGTAATTTTTGGTCATAGCACCCCTTCTAGTAGTTATAATATTTTATGACAAATCCGTGTACCTATAGTACTTAAATAACCGCAAGTAACATTCTCATATCATTACAACCTAACTTTTTACGACCAAATCTAATATAAATGAACCATCAAAGTCATTGTCTCCCAGATTTATATTCGCGCCATAAAATAAGGCGAGTAACTCACAGAAAAGTTGAATAAAAGTTAATAAATGTATGTAATATAAGCGTGCGAGTCGAGTGCGAGATGTCGACGTCACTCGGCGTTAACCCTCGAGCGCTGATAAACGAGTGTGCGAGTTACGAGTATATTGTGCCACTTAATTATACCGAGGTACATATGTGCTGGCCTTAATGTTGGTATTGCGGATATTTGGGCAGTGCATTAAGTTTTGTATTAATGGAAAGTGCGATTTTGGCTATAGTATTGATTATCAGATACTACTAAGCTTTAGGCCCAGTTTCAGAAGTTCCAGATAGGTTCTAGTTTATCGTAGTTCTAGATAGCTATCTCACTCACAGATACCCAACACTATAGTATCGGTTATGTTTTTTAATTGTGACTTCTATTATCTTCATAAAAAACTAGTCAAAATTAAAAACATTTCTATGGCATTATCTGCATAACATTTTCTTAGGAACGGACTTTACTTGGTTAAAAGTCTCTATTAATATCGTGTACCAACTACTCACTAGTCGATACCTTGCATCAGGTATACATAACACCTCATGACTTGACCACAAAACCTCACTAAAGATTTCCTTATATTAACACTAGTTTTCTGCTAGCGGTTTCACCTGCTTCCCGCACCCGGATAAAAAAGCCTATGCTATTTTGATATATAAGCTATACTACTCAAAGTTCCATTAAAATCCGTTCAGCCATTGAAGCCGCACATGAAGAAGTTACAAACATACTTTCGCTTTTAGTGTGATACACTCTAAAAATTAAGCTCAAATGAAATAATTACCTTGTTACCTTTTCATCACCTAATACATTCAAAACCCGACGCGACGATAACTTCTATTTATTACATCCGCGACTAGGACAGGATTTAATCAAAAAAGTACCAGCATCTGTCAGAGCTATTAAAACGGTAAAAGCTTTAATATCAAAGCACATTACGCTGAGGTTATTGCAATAAGCCTTGTGACATACAGACTGATAGAATTGAATGTTAATTGTATTTTTTTTGGTGATTAGTGCTCATGATCTTTTATTAGGGTTCCATACTTGGCGCGTAAAACGGGACATTTTCTTCAAGACTTCACTGTCCGTCTGTCACCAGGCTTTAAGTTTCTCATGATTTGTGATATTTAGTTGAAATTTTTACACATAATATATTAGTGTTTCCGCTATAATAATGAAAACTTGAATAAAATAAATATTTAAGGAGGCTGTCGTACAAATACCGTAATTTACTCACGGTTCAAATTGTCGATGTTAAAAATTGAATCAAAATAATAAAGTGAAGATGTTCCCTTTTTATGGATGGGAAATCGTCAGATGAACCCTCACGCTGTAAGTGACTGCGTGAGGGGATGTCAGACTTTTACTGACTTAAACCCACCGTGTTCCTTCCGGAGCCCTTTGTGTGCCAGGGCTGCGGTAACTCTTTCGAACAACCCGCAGCCCCGACAGGCTCTGGTCCTAGTGAGCCTATCGTTATATATTTCTCTAAAAATAATTAGACGAACGCAACAATTCCTATGTAATCACAACGTAAAATAAACACAAGGCGACAGAATAAAGAGACAAATATAGCTGCAGCTTTATTGCAGAAGGTTATATAGGAAGTTATACATAGTAGTCATATGATGTCACATTTTAGGAGTGCTGAAGTAAGACTTAGTAGCCTCAGGGACATTGAGACAGTAGCTGCAGCCATCCCTTAGAGGTAATAGCTAAGTTTTACTTATGTGCTCGAAAGCTTATGTGCAATGCAGTTTTCAGAAGACAAATAAATATGCCATTTTGAGGTGAGTATAAATACCGGTCAGTGGGTATCCTAAGCCATTTATAAATTCTTGGTATACAGTAAATATTCCATGAAATATGTATTTTGAAAACTAAAGATTCTTATACATACAGTACAACGTAGGAAGGGACAAATTATGTGATCGTTTTGGGCTAAATTCTATCCGGAAAAAAATATTTTAGTCACGATTGCTTGCTAACAAAACTACTTTTTAGTTCAGGTCTGCTTAAAATGTTTAAGAAAATAATTGTTTTCATTCTTTTTTATACCTTATTTATTAAACCACAAGCTGGCCATTCCCAAAAGCGATGTGTATTCAATATCACGCACGGGCTATCAAACGTTACGTGAAAACTGACCGATTAAACAGCGCTTACACCCCATTGATGGCTTGCTGATCAATTTTAGCCTTTATCGCCTAAACAATAAAGTGCAATATAAAGACAAGGATCGTTATAAACGCTGGATATAAATTATTGCCAGAAAAAATATTGCATGATGCTGAAATTATGGCGATGTCACGGTGGTATGGGATTTATGCTTATGTAATAAGCGAAAACAGAATAAATCTTTGTGATGGAAAGCAACGGTTCCCACGGTCAGAATATGGATGTGACCAATTAGTAGTTCCAAAGTTTTGTTTGGTACAGTTGTAAGTTCAAAAATTTTGTTGGTTTTGTTACTGTCCTATATTTAATACTGAATGTTTTTTCTTTTTTATTAGTTACTGGCCGTTTTCCCGCGGTTTTACTCGCGTATGTGTTGTGTATCTTACTATTCAATATTCTTATGATGGTATTATTTTCTAATATATTCGCTCATTCTGAAATCACCAACCCACATTAAGCAAGCGTGGTGATTAACACTCGATTTTTCTCTGCGTGAGAAAAGTACTGTGCCCATCAGTGGGACGATAAAGAGCTGATGATGACGATCATATTCACAAACACATAATTTAATACTGTTTGTCATTGTAGATTACATAATTATAAATGTGTAGGAACGTTCGTACATAATTGTTATTTCACTCGGGAAATTCGTTTGCGCTGAATCATCTCAATCAATCAAGCTATGTAGCGAGGGGGGAGTAGG
>NWSH02000006.1:10025059-10035380 GCA_002382865.2 Heliothis virescens | reverse complement strand
TATTTGTTGGGAAGAGCTTGTTGTCGTTATGTGGTTCGATATGTAAATAATGTAGGCTCGTTTTAAGTTGCAATAGATCTTAAAAAAAAATGAATTATAGAGTTTTTGTCTAGAGTATTCTTATACTAATACTGAAAAGAATACGGAGTGTGTGGCAATCACACTAATATTATAAAAGCGATATGCCGACTACTCGAAAAAGAAAACCGGCCAAGTGCGAGTCGGACTCGCACATGAAGGGTTCCGTTCCATTATCTATGAAAAATAAACGTATTTATTATTACCTACAATTAGCCAAAACACAAACTTTTCTCGACAACAAAAAATAACTTTGTTTTTCATACAAATATATGAATAACAAAGTTATAATTTGCGGTTACTGAAAAAGTGCTAAATCTCAAAAACCACTGACTGTATCTTGTTCAAACCAATTTTGGTTGGTAGTTTTTATTGAGTTCTATAACATATATTTTTTTCAGATTTTCTACTTTGGTAGTTTAAGAATTACAGGGGGGGGACACACATTTTGGCACTTTGGGAGTGTCTTACTCTAAAATGATTGACTTTCGGAAAAAATAGTTTTCAAAACCTCAGTACCATTTTTTAGACCTATCCATAGACACTAGACCATACCAGACATAGATCCATAGACCCTAATATTATTATTTTTTTATTTTTGTACAAAAATCGTAAAGCGGTTATTATAATACATTTACCTACCAAGTTTTAACTGTGTAGTCCTAATAGTTTCGGAATAAAGTGGCTGTGACATACGGACGGACGGACAGACAGACAGACAGACATGACGAATCTATAAGGGTTCCGTTTTTTTGCCATTCGGCTACGGAACCCTAAAAATGGTATACGGCCGGCATTAAACTATGTTGTGTATAAAATAAAATACGTGTGTAATAATAATAATAGCGTCCTAACCGATTGTTGGCCACGGCGGCTGTTCTCATATAAGGAGATCAGCCAGCTGCGTAGGACATATTATAGTGCACCAGCATTTGCGCTGACACAGGTACACTCCCTGTTCCCTCACTCTCATAACCCGATGGGACGGCAATCCGTCACGACCGGAGAGAGATCAGGCGCAGGACCGACATTAACGTGCTCTCCGAAATACGTGTGTATGTTATAAAGCAACGATTTACCTATTTCCAATAGAGCAGCAATGCATGTCTGGAGTAGTACCTAGTGATAGATCGCTGACGCGAGTCTCTCGTGCGCTCTAGAAAACGTTTCCTTTAATTAACTCAAAGATTGCGTGAGAACGTAACTGCGGAACACAATAGTTACAAGTACATTATTTACTGGCTATACGCTGATCGGTATTTCTTTATGGTGAAAGGTGGCTTTGGCAAAATGGATGGTTGGTTTGTTGGTAAAATTGTGAGTGTGGTAAAAGTAGGTAAGACGAGAGTATATTAAGCTACTTCATTCTGTAAAAGTTTCTCAATCGACATTGAATATACATACCTCAGAGATGAAATAAAACATCCATTCAAAAAGTGCACAACGCCCTAAAGAAGTTTTTATAGTACCGCCTCCAATGAGTGGTAAAGCCTGTTCTAGGGTATTGACATCTGTTCGTACCTTAAAAAATTATGATTAGGTATATCAATTTTTTTTAGAAAGATTTTGTCTATTTAAATAGAAAATATATCTAAAAATGTTTTCAAGAAAAAGTAAAACAAGTCAATTAAAAAACTTAAGCCACCAAAACTGTCATCAAGAAAACACATAAACAAATATCGACGCGACTGTACACATAGTGAAAGTTAATAACGAACTTTTGTTTTTCACAGTACATAAGTACAGTGGGGCACAGCGCTGTTTGCTTGGCTCAACTATAATTATTTTAAATCAATAACAATTTCGTGTCTGTCACGCGAACGTTGCGTGATGCCTAGAATGTCGATGTACCTTAAAGATTTTGTTCAATATTGTACGATTACTAAGAATCGAGTTTCTTAATAGCTTTAGAATTAGTCAGCACTTTTGCTCGTGACTTTGTGTACAGACATCTAAGTAATAGAAGTAGGTATCCTATCCTATCCTATTAATAAGTTAAATATAGACTGAGTAGTGCCAAATGGACATACTTTTTTATCAAATACTAGCTGACCCGGCGAACTTTGTTCCGCCTTAAAAGCAATATCACATGATCACATTAAAAATATATATAATTGCCATGTCGGTTTGGACCATCGGGATCATCGGAATGAGAACTTTCCCCTCTTTGAATTTTCTTTGGAGTATTGTGACGTAAATCAAATTATTTGACAGGTACGAATCAAATGAACTTTTTAGGTAAAATCTTTAGTTTTTATGTATTTGTAAAATTTTCATCGTTTTTATGATGTATTCATTCAGGGCGGAGACAAATCCAACGAACCAAAAACCATGAAAATCGGTCCAGCAGATCTCGAGTTATAAGTGTTGTAACAAACCCGTCTTTGTTTTATATATATAGATATTATAAACTAGCTTCTGCCAGCGACTTCGTACGCGGATCTTGTCGCTTATGCCAGCGACAACGGGTCGTCAAAATCAATAATCTGAAATGTCTTATGTCGAATTTTAAGAGCCCGGGGAAACAATGGGATGTGCGAGACGATTCGAGATGTTTCAGATCTCTCATTTTTGTAAGTCAACAGGAAATGCCCACCAGACCAAACCACTTTTACTGAAATTTCTTTCCTATATGTTATAGTGTAGCTGGGCTCTTGGAGCTCATCACATTGAAAAATTTTTACTATGGTACCATTTTTGCATCTCTTATAGTTTAGATGATCTGTTGCGGTTCTTCATCAGGTGCTCAAGTTTCCAAGAAAATTATAGCGTATGTTATAGTTTCTGAGATTTCATCATTAATCAGTGAGCTTTCATATTACCGCGGTTTTACTCGCGTCCCATGGGAACGACTTGCCGATAGTGTAGCTTCCCAACAGTGAAAGAATTTTTCAAATCGGTTCAGCCGTTTTTGATTCGCGAACAGACAAACAGACAAAATTTTTAAAAATGGTTGTTTTGGCTTCAGTAGCATACAAATAATGCATAACACATTTTTTTTCGAAAATATATTCAATGTAAAGACACTCTGTGGTGTAATAATGGCCAAAAAGGTCTAAGCTTGAATGTCGAATTTTGGGTAAATTTCCAAAAATACAAAAATTGCGAAAATCTAGGAAACCACANTAGTTTCTGAGATTTCATCATTAATCAGTGAGCTTTCATATTACCGCGGTTTTACTCGCGTCCCATGGGAACGACTTGCCGATAGTGTAGCTTCCCAACAGTGAAAGAATTTTTCAAATCGGTTCAGCCGTTTTTGATTCGCGAACAGACAAACAGACAAAATTTTTAAAAATGGTTGTTTTGGCTTCAGTAGCATACAAATAATGCATAACACATTTTTTTTCGAAAATATATTCAATGTAAAGACACTCTGTGGTGTAATAATGGCCAAAAAGGTCTAAGCTTGAATGTCGAATTTTGGGTAAATTTCCAAAAATACAAAAATTGCGAAAATCTAGGAAACCACAGAACTTTGCTCAGAGGTAAGAGTGGCTTAATTTGTTGCTCTTGGGTCCTTCTATTACCTCCTTCCGGATATACGTCGAATTAAAAGTAACCCTGTATATATATATTTAATGTTTAATGTGATATAGATATTTAATGTTGTAAAATTCTTCAAATCTTACAGACAGACATGTTGCTGGGGAGTTTGTTGCGCCACTTCTTCTCCCTAGCAAAAAACACATAGGAAGTGGTGAAGGGCCATTTTTGATGGATGTAATTTTGACGTTCGAAAAGTGTTGATTGCAACCTACTTTGAATAAATGCTTCTTGATTTTGATCTTTTAAGTGTTACCAACCAAAACTCTTAGCTTTCCAGGATAAATTAGAAAAAATGTTACAAATCACACAATTACTTCCTGAGACGTACCATTCCTGTCACCCAATCAAACTTTTCAGCTTTATAGTATTGGTAAAAAAAATAACACGTAGTATGAATATTGTTTGATCAGACACAAAACCCGTATTTTTAAAAGCTTTTATTTAACTTGCAATGTATGTAAATATATAATGTATGTTCGAGTGAAATCTTTAAATTCAATTTTGAAGTAGATATATTCAACCGTTTTATTCTTTTTGACCTACAAAATATCCGCATTCCATGTACAGACGACAGCACATCAAGTTACCACAATCTGTCACATTTCTGCAATAGAATTTCAACTTTATCACAATAGTGGAAGTGAAGATTATATAGGTGGAAGTGGAAGGATTGGTATAATTTGACAGATTCGGGTACCGTGATCTGCTGTCGTCTGTACCATCAATACTAAAACATCAAGTAAGTTGTACAAAACTAAGTTAGACAAACTGTCAGTGATGTCTGACACAAGTTTCTTGTATTGAAGACGTTAATTCTGAGATTAGATTAAGTTCGTGGGGGTTTCTGAGAGCGGATCTCCTGGTGGAACCACAGTTGGTAATGATATTGGAAGGCTTATCTGTTTTTTAATATCCAAAACTGATCGTAAATAAATATAGCATATAACTAACTAGCTTCTGCCAGCAGCTTCGCCTGCATCCCGAGGGAGCTATTTCCCGTACCCGGATAGAGAGATTAGATGTTGTTCCTCAGGGTCGATTCTATCTCTGTACCAAATTGCATCAAAATCGGCTCACTGGCTTAGGCGTGCAAGCGTAACAGACAGACAGACAGACAGAGTTACTTTCGCATTTTATAATATTAGTAGGGATAGTAGGGATTTAGGCCATCAAAAGGAATTATTTTTTTTCCCAAACTACCTTAGGTTTGCATCAAGTCTAGTCTCAACGGGATGCTGCAGAGTACTAGTGTTTTACATGATACGAGTATAACTGTCTATCTGACCTTCTCTAACCTGTTATTCATAACTGCCAAACATGTCCAAACGAGACCAACCAATTTCACGTGCTTTCTGAAGTACAGAAGAACTCGTTGACCAGATGTTCACCATTCATTGGCCGACCGCGCAAAGCGTTGCTTAACATTATGATCGATCAACCCGTACGACCGTTATTTAGCTATGAGGCTACCAAGTTCTTCGAGAACCCTGAAAAAACCGGCCAAGTGCGAGTTGGGCTCGCGCACGAAGGGTTCCGCACCATTATCTATGAAAAATGAACGTATCTATTACTTACAACTAGTCAAAATACAATCATTTTTCGGGCAGCAAAAATGACTTTGTTTTTCATACAAATATATGAATAACAAAGTTATTATTTGCGGTTTCACTCGTTTATTGTGTGGGGACCCCCCTTAATATGTAATTTTATTGAATTTTTTGTATTTGTTGCTGTAGCGGCAACGGAAATACATAATGCCATCAAAAACATCCTGTAAAAAACCCAAGTCTCGCAGCTCAGTCTCTCTACCGTAAAAAGTTGTGAGATCCATGTAATAATACCAAGTCGGTTAATCTATTTAGTCTCTACTTAAAGGACCTTCTGTCTTAAGTAATTACATAAGTTATTATCATACCAATATAAAAAATATTTTGCGTTTTAAACAAATAGATCGACTTGGCCATCGCATTAAAACACAATGAATATTACAATTATATTAGATTCTTTAGTCTATCGCGCCTCACGCGGTATAGTCGTTCGCGGTATACCCACTAAAAATACCCAGCGGCACTCCGACCTCGCCTGAGTGGGGAGGGCCTGGGAGTCTATAGCGTCCAGGCCCCCACCGGCGATTGCCCACCTTACGGCAGACCCGGGTACGGCACCCTTAAAACTGAAATAATAACCTAAACTTGACGCCCTCTTGTTAAACTTGAAACTTTTTATCAGAAAATTACTTACGACATTGTTACCTTATAAATTACAGGGAAATAAGGAAACTCAAATCACACAATAATAAAGCTTAATAATTTGGGGTTAATTGAGAATCGATAGACTGATTACTTTACCAAACAACTTGGTTTGTTTAAAACACTTTAATTATATTTCATTGGTTGTTTGATTCTTCTATTTTTCACAATCAGCTGTGGTATGGAATAGGGAATTCATAGATCAATAAAAAAAAACCTTGTGTTGAATTTTGGCAATCACTCGCTATTCCAACTAAGTAAGATTCTATAATATGATTAATTATTATCAAAGATATTCATAAATATTGATTTCATCTTCATATAAAGTTTCATTCACATTATCTAAATTCATTGAAAGTCATAAAAATATCACAAACAAAAACAAAATTAATTAGGATTTTAGAAATTACATATTTTTCAATATCTCACTGTCGTGTGCCACATTTTGAAGACCTCGTACTTTATACAATTATTGATTTTATATCATAAGTACAACAAGTAAACTAGCTTCAAATTATTCCATCAGAAGCCTGTTATTAAGTTATAAATATGTCCATAATTACTTGACTGGCGTGCTTTTACTATAGTACAGAAATAGCTAACAGGCTTATTAAATGCTCCTTGATGATAGAGAGTTTAATTATAATTTATAATATAATTATGTGGCAACATTTGTGACGGAATTCCTTTCTGTTGCAAACAAAGGGATAAATACCTTTTATGCCTACTTGAATGTGATGACAATCTAAGGATTTTGTTATTTCAATTTAGGTTACAGGAGAGATTTGTATGTTTGTAACGAATTGGCTCAAAAAGTACTGGACTGATTTTAGAAATACTTTCGCTGCTGGGTAGCAAAATTTTCCCGAGTAATCTATACTAATATTATAAAGCTGAAGAGTTTGTTTGTTTGAACGCGAATCTCAGGATGTACTGGTCCGATTTGAAAAATTCTTTCAGTGTTAGATAGGCCATTTATCGAGGAGGTTATAGGCTACTTTTTATCCGGGTGCGCGCAGTAGTTCCCACGGGAGAGCGTGTGAAACCGCTGGCGGAAGCTAGTAAGGCTATATTTTGTCCGGGGACGCGGTCGAAACAACAGAAATACAGTAAGTAACATATATTATAGGAACTGAAACTAAATTTCATTGCTGAAACCAAAAAGCTATCATATCATACTACACATTTCTTAAAAAATGCCAGGAATCACTTAAATGATTTCAAACCTTATTTCTCTTGCATGAAAGTTCAAATTGGCTTTTTAATAATAACGTGTAACAGTTCACATCGTAGTGTATTTCTTTCATCGCACAATCGATCATATTTGATAAGATCTTAAAGTTCATGTGCAATGAATTTTCAACTTTAAATCTTAAGTAGAAGGTGGAAAATTGCCTGAACTCAAAACGAACTGCTTTCTTATACTATTATTTTATTTTTAGACGAGTAAGTGTATTTTGAGTATGTTTATTTATTGCGTGATCTCAAAAATTATTTCTCAACTTTTAGAAGTTTTATTATCAGATAATTTTATAAACTGAGTTTTTAATTACTAATTCGAATTACTTTTCAAGATTTCTCAGATAATGCATTACTTGCTGCCAAGTCATTAAAGTGTTAATAATTTGTTGATGAACATTTTTGATACCTTCATTAATTTTACTTGACCGCCGAAAGATGGCTAAAGTTAAGCTTGACCTGTAGTAAGTAACCTTGTGTGAGATTTCATATACAAGTATCATTAGCTAGAGTTATACATATTAGGTATCTTCTCTATCCGAACGATCTGCTTTAATCAGGCATTTGCCCATCAGAATCCACAGTTACTAGTCACTTCTATTTTATATTTCCAACCTATGTATTCATCGTATTCTACATTATTAAATTCAACTACATGAATGACCATTCCTTCCCAGTAATAGGTAGTATATAAATTCCCTGCGATCATAAATATTGAAAAATCTCTTTAAGTTTGAGGAAGACAAAATTAAGCGTGAAAGATTAATCCAGTATTTATGAAAGTAAAGGTTCATTTTGGAAGCGAACTGCCGACTGCAACTGCTTCATACAGTCGCTGACGCAGTTGGCAGTTGCAGTCGGTTCCAAAATGTATCTTAAAAAAGCAAAATTCTACATTCACACTACAAAATATAATTACAAAATTAACGAACGGAATTGTACAAAGAAACTAGTGCAATAGCTCGCGTGCTCGCCCTCCGTTCATTCGTAGATCCTAATCACAAAATGAGATGTAACTTATTTGCTAGTTTTTGATAAAAACCAAAAATATAGCTTTAACAATTTTAGATCGCTTAATCAAACGTGATTCGTAAACGGTTTGGCAACGCACGCGATGATGATAAGCGAGTTTTTTTGGTTAGTGATATTTCTGCGTAGGTAATGGTGGGAGATGTCAAACTTTGCTTTGAAGTTTCAAGGTCTTTGTAAAGAAATATGATGTTAATGGTCTATTCTTAACAAGAGAGAATAGATTGTGTACTAAGAATGCAGATGAAACAGTTTTGAAGAAAAGTAGTGTAAAATGTACAGTAAAGATGTGTGTAATTTTTGTGTTCCGTAGTCATGCCATTTACATATGCGAGATTTTAGTATTCAGGTGTTCAGTAATTTTGACAATGTTAGTAGACTGTTATTGGTGACCGTACGTGTTAATACTGAAAAAATATATGTATGTTTTCTGTTTAAACAAACCATTTATAAAACTAGTATACACATAACACGCTACCAGTATCTTTCATATCTTCCACCTGAACGAACAAATATAGTAAAACAAAAAATATACGCTAGACTAACTCCTCACTAATCCTAATACCCTAGTCTGGGCTATTATCATTCATTCTTATCAATACCTTCCACGCCACATTAGTTTACCTTTCCCTTTTATTTTTTGCTTGCTTTGTTATAACGTAAAGATAAGCTTCTCTGGAATGCTGTTTATTTTATGTTTGCCTAGTCAATCTGGTAGTTGTAAATTAACTCTCCTGTACGGGGTCTCAGGCCTTGAATTGAAGCAGAGGAATCGTTTGAAAGAGTTACTAAGGCCCTGGTACACAAAGGGCTCTAGAAGGAACAAAGATTTTAGTCAGTAGATGGCTGTGGGTGCAGCGAGAAGGGACAGCACATAAAAAGCCTTGGGTTTTACCAGAGATACGGGATTGTTTGAAAGAGTTACCGCACCCCTGGAATGGTGACCCGCACCCCTGGGTGAATTTTAGAAAAAATCTATCACTCCCTTCATGAAAGAGATCTTATTAGATAACATCACAGCTCTAAGCCTGATTCTGTGGTCAACCTAAATTGTATTATTTTGATTTTCTCCCAATATTTACTCGCACTCTAAGACACGGCTGTATTTATCACCAACTTCTATCATCAAGATTGCTTTTTCAAAAACCCATGGACTTTAAGAATGAATAACGAAATACAGCTGGTTTTAGCCAGTAATAATCTGACCCTCTTTACAGCTCAATGACATTAAAGCCAATTGATTTGATTGACACACATTAAATAAGTCTTGAAAAGGCTGGTTAAGGGTTAAATATCCAGAAACGATGAGAAGTCAATCAAGTATTAAAACAAAACGGGTTGAAGCCTTCAATTTGTGTCGATAAATTCTGGTAGTCTCTGAAGCAATAACAAACAATATATTTTCCAATAACGTTTGCGATAGCTCGTAAGCTTACGTCGTGTAGGGTGACACGCTTTTGTGGAAAAATAAATGGATATGTTTTTTTCATATTTTTATACATTTTTTTTTTGTTTTCTTGACATTTCTTTGTTAAATTGCGAAAAGGATTTCCTTTGTATGATTTTGTTTTATAGTTTTTTTTTAACTTTATTATTTACACAATTTTATATCTCACCTTAAATATACATATATACAAACTTAAATTACTAAATTAAAATTAATCCAAACTAATATTATAAATGCGAAAGTAACTCTGTCTGTCTGTCTGTCTTTTCTTCACGCCTAAACTACTGAACCGATTTGTGTGAAATTTGGTACAGACATAGTTTGGAACTTGAGAAAGGACAAAGGATAGTTTTTATTTCAAAAAATAAAAATAAAAAATAAATTTATTCCGGACATACAGCGCCATCTCTTGTTCAATTTCGTACTTTAAATGTCGAGCTGTTCCTATACTCCATAGATAGATGGCGTTGATCTCATTTTTGAAGGGACCCCGCGAGATCGGGAACTATGTGGTTAAAACCAAAAATTTGCCGGAAGTCACAATTCCAAGCGAACGAAGTCGCGGGCAAAAGCTAGTAAAATATAAACAAACAAATTAAAATTAGGTATCAAAAAACTCATCCGCATCGCTGTCAGCGGGAATCGTGTCCAAAAGGCTGGCCGCATTGCCACGCTGAATGGCAATGCAAATTCTTTGACCGAAGTATAGGCCAGCCCTTTGGTCACGAGT
>NWSH02000006.1:10012076-10022214 GCA_002382865.2 Heliothis virescens | reverse complement strand
GGTTGGCGGGTAACTCGGTGTTCGGGCATGTGGCTTTCCAGACATTTATGGCCTCAGCTAGGCTTGATCACANAGCCAGCAGGCGTGCTCGCTCCGCAGAAGTAATTGACGTATCAACTAAACTTTTCCGTATTACTCTGCTGAGCGGCTCATCCCACTGTCTCTGGGAGGATGGGTTGGCGGGTAACTCGGTGTTCGGGCATGTGGCTTTCCAGACATTTATGGCCTCAGCTAGGCATGGCACCTCAAAATTGATCAGTGTGGAAGGTAAAATCTGCCTGATCAATTTTTCAGTGCCATGGACGGAGGAGATAAATGCCGGTAAACTTACACTAGAAATTTTGCGGACGCCCAGCCCTCCCATGCGAATGGGAAGCGTAGCTTGAGTCCAAGCTCTGTCGTCCAAGGCCACATTTAACTTTGTTATTCATATATTTGTATGAAAAACAAAGTTATTTTTGCTGCCCGAAAAATGATTGTATTTTGACTAGTTGTAAGTAATAGATACGTTCATTTTTCATAGATAATGGTGCGGAACCCTTCGTGCGCGAGTCCAACTCGCACTTGTTCTCGAAGAATTTGGTACCCCTCGTAGCTAAATACAGTCGCATGTGTTGGTCGATCATAATGTTAAGCAACGCTTTGTGCGATCGACTAATGAATGGCGGACATCTTGTCAACTAGTTCCTCTGTGCTTCAGCAGGCACGTGAAATTGATTGCTTTCATTTGGACATATTTGGTAGTTATAAGTAACAAGGTAGACAGGGTCAGATAGGCAGTTATATCATGTAAGGCCCCGTCCGCACAGTGAATAATTACTGCGCGATTTCTTTCTCACAATTTTGTAACACGTTCAATACAATAGGAGTAGCCGCACTGGCGAAATAAAAAAATCCCCAAAAACCTGTGTTTTGATGCAAATTTCACGTTTTTTTTTGTCAGCCTATACTGTCCCACTGCTTGGCAAAGGCCTCCCCCAAGGTTTTTCATCGTGTGCCAGTCCATGAGGAAGGAATTTCACGTAATAGGTGTAATTTTGATCGCGGAATAAAAACCGCGCCATTAAAATTCGCGCGGTGATTATCCGCTATGCGGACGGGACCTAATACACTGGTACTCTGCAGCAACCCGTTGAGACTTGAAGACTTGATGCAGACCTAAGGTTGTTTGGAAAAGAAGTTTAATTCCTTTTCATGGCCTTATATTAGTTTTAAGCTATATTTATTAACGATTAGTTTTAGATATAAAAAACAGATAAGCCTTCAAATATCATTACCAACTGTGGTTCCACCAGGAGATCCGTTCTCAGAAACCCCCAAGAACTTAATCTAATCTCAGAATTAACGTCTTCAATACAAGAAACTTGTGTCAGACATCACTGACAGTCTAACTTAGTTTAGTACAAGTTACTTGATGTTTTAGTTGTTTTGATGGTACAGACGACAGCAGGTCACGGTACCCAAATCTGTCAAATTTTACCAATCCTTCCACTTTGTATTCCACTATTGTGAAAAAGTTGAAATTCTATTGCAGAAATGTGATAGATTGTGGTAACTTGATGTGCTGTCGTCTGTACATGGAATGCGGATCTTTCGTAGGTCAAAAAGGAAAAAATACGAGGTTAGTGTCTAATCAAACAATATTCATACTACGTGTTATTTTCTTTACCAATACTATAAAGCTAAAAAGTTTGATTAGGTGATAGGAATTTTACACGAATTTGATATAAAAGTAGATAGTTTACAGGAATTTGATAAAAAAAGTGTGTCCATTTGGCACTACTCAGTCTACATTTAACTTAATAATTATTATAGCATAGGATACCTACTTCTATTACTTAGACGTCTGTAGACAAAGTCAGGAGCAAAAGTGCTGACTAGTTCTAAAGCTATTAAGAAACTAGATTTCTCAGTAATCGTACAATATTGAACAAAATCTTTAAGGCACATCGACATTCTAGGCATCACGCAACGTTCGCGTGACGGACACGAAATTGTTATTGATTTAAAATAATTACAGTTGAGCCAAGCAAACAGCGCTGTGCCCCACTGTACTTATGTACTGTGAAAAACAAAAGTTCGTTATTAACTTTTATTATGTGTACAGTCGCGTCGATATTGGTTTGTGTTTTCTTGATGACAGTCTTGGTGGCTTAAGTTTCTTTAATTGACTTGTGTCACTTTTTCTTGAAAGCATATTTGGATATATTTTCTATTTAAATATATAAAATCTTTACAAAAAAATTATCTCAAAATTGATATACCTAACCACTATTTTTTGAGGTACGATCAGATATCAATACCCTACAACAGACTTTACCACTCACTGGAGTCGGTACAATAAATCTGTCAATTTTTTGAAGTTAAAACTTCTTTAGGGCGTTGTGCACTTTGTGAATGGATGTTTTATTTCATCTCTGAAGTATATTCAATGTCGATTGAGAAAATTTACAGAATAGGTACTAAAAGTAGCTTAATATGCTGGCCTCATATCTACTTTTACTAACCTCACCATTTTACCAACAAACCAACCATCCATTTTGCCAAAGCCACCTTTCACCATAAAGAAATACCGATCAGCGTATAGCCAGTAAATAATGTACTTGTAACTATTGTGTTCCGCAGTTACGTTCTCACGCAATCTTTGAGTTAATTAAAGGAAACGTTTTCTAGAGCGCACGAGAGACTCGCGTCAGCGATCTATCACTAGGTACTACTCTAGACATGCATTGCTGCTCTATTGGAAATAGGTAAATCGTTGCTTTATAACATACACACGTATTTCGGAGAGCACGTTAATGTCGGGTTATGAGAGTGAGGGAACAGGGAGTGCACCTGTGTTTGCGCAAATGCTTGTGCACTATAATATGTCCTGCACAGCTAGCTGATCTCCTTTTATGAGAACAGCCGCCGTGGCCAACAATCGGCTAGGACGCTATTATTATTATTACACACGTATTTTATTTTATACACAACATAGTTTAATGCCGGCCGTATACCATTCTTCTTTTTCGAGTAGTCAGCATATCGCTTTTATAATACTAGTGTGATTGCCACACACTCCGTATTCTTTTCAGTATTAGTATAAGAATACTCTAGACAAAAACTCTATAATTCATTTTTTTTTTAAGATCTATTGCAACTTAAAACGAGCCTACATTATTTACATATCGAACCACATAACGACAACAAGCTCTTCCCAACAAATATGGCCGCACCTCAAACATTATTAACCCCTGGTTTGAGCGCCTTCTATCATCGGGTATTAAGAG
Organism: Heliothis virescens; assembly: GCA_002382865.2. Lineage (NCBI taxonomy): Eukaryota > Metazoa > Arthropoda > Insecta > Lepidoptera > Noctuidae > Heliothis > Heliothis virescens. The sequence continues at coordinate 10,018,942 of NWSH02000006.1, read as the reverse complement.
ATAAGCTTCCCACGTATTGTGTTCAACGCGATAATCGTTTGTGACAACCCTGAATGCTCGATACCTATGAACACATTGAACATGCTCCTCTAATGGTCGGAAAATGGTATAATTTATTGCTTGTTTTGAATAGGTGGTTAATTTTCGATATTATGTTGTTGGAATTGTTTTTGGGGTCTTGCGAGCTCAGTGAAATCGTATGGAAGGGCTTTTGTCCAGCTGTGGACAGGGTGATGCTGATAACAGAATCGTGGGATCTTTATTAATCCACGAAGGGTTTTGTATTTTTATCAACAAACTAGACTCCTCTCAAGACTAGACAGAACTAGACTAAACATGCGCTCTGTTAATGGCCAGGAAAAAGATATTAGCAAAAATTACATATTGAGAATATTTATTAACAAAAGAACATTATAATTTCTCTAGCAAAAAAAAAAAGATATATTAACTGCAGAAGAACATTAATTTCTTACAAAATATAAATAGCGTTACAGAATCTCAAGCCAAAACGGTCATCTGGCCCGGACGGTATACCACCATTTCTTTTCAGGGACTGTGCCAGGGTACTAGCAGGTCCACTGCATTACATCTACAACGTCTGTTTACAACAGTCAACATTCCCAGCACGGTGGAAGATCACGCGCGTCGTTCCAGTACCTAAGGGTAAGCCAGGTCCAGATGTCAGCGGTTACAGACCAGTGGCAGTGCTGTCGACACCGGCAAAAGTTTTCGAGTCCGCCATTCAAAGTTGTATACAGGGGCAGGTCCGAGCGCAACTATCGGATGCACAGCACGGCTTTCGGCCGGGGCGCAGCACTGCCACCAACCTGCTTAACTTCATGTCAAAGGTAATACCGGCCGTCGACGCTGGGGTGCAGGTGGACGCGGCGTATTTTGATTTTAAAAAGGCATTCGACACCGTAGACAATGATGTTCTATTGCGGAAGCTGGCAGATATAGGCTGTACCCCACACTTGTTACAGTTCTTTGCCAGCTATATGAAAGACCGTCAACAGTATGTTGACTGTAATGGGTACGTGTCGGAGCCATATTACACAAGATCTGGAGTAAGCCAGGGCAGCAATTTGGGGCCTCTGGAATTTATCATAATGATAAACAGCCTACCGGAAGTAGCCAGATATGGTTCCTGTTTATTGTTCGCAGATGACCTCAAGTTGTTGCTCGAGGTAAGGGACGAGTCGGACTGTGCGCGACTCCAGGAAGACATTGACAGAGTGGTGAAGTGGAGCCATGACAATAAACTATACTTCAATGTATCCAAATGCTCGGTAATATCCTTTACACGTTCGCGAAGCCTATCTGCTATGAGTACAAAGCAGAGGCAACACCCATGAAACGCGTAACGCAGGTGCGTGATCTGGGCATCCACCTCACTCCAGACCTCACGTTTCGCGAGCATATAATAAATATATGCAAAAAAGCGTATAGAAACCTAGGCTTTGTACTTAGGCAGTCGCAGGGCTTTACGAATATAACAACAGTAAGGGTATTATACGACGCACTAGTTAGGAGTCACTTGGAGTATGGTTCTGTCATATGGGCTCCACATGAAGCCAAGTACTCTCTCATGCTGGAGCGAGTACAGAACAAGTTCACGCGCCACTTGTACTGGAGGCTGTATGGGGTATATCCTTTGTACCCGCTTATGTACCCAACATTGTTCGTGCTGGGTATGGTCGGGTACAATCAACTAATGGTGCGGCGAGAGTTTGCATTAATAATGTACTTAGTTAAATTACTCCGTGGCAAGGAACACAATCCTGGAGTACTACGGTGCTTGAGTTTCTGTGTGCCGGACCGCTACGTGTGGAGACGGCGGCGCCCGCCGCTGCTGTCAGTGCCAACCGCCAGAACCAACCTACTGGCCAAAACGCCTCTCACGCGAGCGATTCGTACCATAAACCAAATCCAGAACAACATAGATATTTTTTCATGTCAGTTCAGTGAACTCGCAAGGATTATTTTATACATATTATGTTATAAGCTCGATTAAGCTAATTAGTTTTTAATGTGTTATTTTTTATGTCTTTTTTTTATTGTTATATTTTAATTTTTAATTTTATTGTGTTTTTTATTTTTGTAATTTTATTTTAATTAAGTAGTTAAGCGTCTCACTAACGCATTAGGTTATGTACCTGTAATGTTAGTGATAAGATTGGATGAATAAATAAATAAATAAATAAATAATGCTTAGCAAAAAGGAATCATGTCCTGAAAAAGTTTGAAAAGCACTGAAATAGAACATACATTTTTGATTCACACTGAGAACTACACCATCTCAGTATAGTAGAACTAACAATATCAAAATTAGTCTCAAAACAAAACCAATAAAAAACATAAGACTGTGTTTGAAACTTACAAATTAAGGCGAGGTTCCACCGCTGCACTCCATAATATTTCATATGTCTAATGGTGCAGTTGCAACGTATTGTGCCAGTCAGTTGCCTGATCGATGGCCCTTTGTTGTGAATTATAAATTGCAATGCTTTTACAACCGTGATAATGTGTCATTTCGTATATTGTGACCATTACAGAATTTGAGTGTTAAATTCATTTTGGATGCTATCTGCCTAGCCATTTCTCAACTATGTGTATTATGCAAATAAGTGTCTTCTGAGGCCACAAAGCAGCTAGTTATGACAAAACTCATAGATCAGCTGATTAGCTATAGGTGTGTTATTCTATGGCTATCCGTGAAAACCTATAAGTAATTGGCTTTTTGTCTTTTCTGTCTATGTCTATAACGTTGTTTTGTATAGCCGTTGGTTTTCCAATAAATAAATAAAAACTGTTTCCCAGCGTTGCTAAACCATAAAATAGACCCATGCACTTAATTCATATAAGTGGGCCTCGGAGAAACGAGACAAAAGCTACAACGATGACTACCTAATTATACTTTTTAAATCGATACGTCATTCACCACAACTTTACAACTGTGTAAAACAACTGAAAAGGAACTAACAATAAAATCAGAAACCATTATTTATAATTCCATCGTTAATAGGTTGCCCCTTGATTTTAAAAGCGCTGTCTACTCTAGCTCTTTCAAAAGTAAACTTAAAGGTTTCCTATTGGATAAGTGTCTCTATAACATTGAAGATTTATGAAATGTATATTGTGAATGAATTATATTTGTGTTTTTTTTTTGTTAGTGGTGTAAACTGGTTCTGTATTTGTGTTTCAAATTATTATTATTATTTTTGTCCATTGTGTGAATTTCAGATACATGTTTGTTCTTGAATAAATAAATGAAAATGAAATCTACCGAGTAAACCCGTTACTTTCCAAGAAGTTATTATTATTCCGTCATTCAATACTTAAACTTAATTCATATTATTACTTTGTAAGCAAAATATTTTATACGCACGAGTAACATGATTCCAAGCGCACATCTTTATGTTTGCATTTAAAAAGAAACTCATATATTTTTAAAATAATTTCGTGTACATCTGATGCAAGCTGAAATTATAATTAAATTAAAAATGTTAATGCAATTAAGCGTGCAATGTTCCCAGATGTATGTAAATATTCGTTATGGTATTTTTTCTGCTTCACTCGTTTTGTGGGACATAAGAGGAACGGTTGTTAAGTGGGATAACATTAATATGTTTGTTAAGAATAAAGTATATGGAACTTAAGAATAAAGCTACCAAGTTTTCGATTATGTCTGTCCTATAAAACGCCTAGGTCGAGTACCTGGGGCTACCTACTTATCAAACTTTTTATACAATTTTTTTTTGATTGAATTGGTATCGAATTTTGAGTAGGTATTAGATTTACCAAACATTTTTGGATCACCTAAAGTATTTCTGGCAACTGCCAAGCAATTTAATTATTCCACGAGTGGTTTCACTCGCGTTCTGAGCCAAGTACTTCTTACATCCAAGTAAAAAGTACTACATATATCCATGATTCTAATGTATACTCTATATTATTACCTAGTTTCATCAAAATCTATTCAGCCGTACGCTTTTGAAGAAGTAACAAATATACACACTGGGACAAGGAATTCTCGAAGCAAAAATGCAAACGTGAATACCTATTCTGAATATATCCTCACATTCCTTTTGCTATAAACTTAGTCTCATAAGGAACACTCGCTCAAGGTCAATGTACTCTATAAAAAAACAACAGAAAAACAGCTTATTACACGAGAAAAAAAAACAATAACTCAATCACAAAATCTGACAGCTAACAAAAAATACGCGCGAATTCGCCGCGTAACGTTAAGATACGGCAATATTTTTTTCCTCCGTAAATAATATATTAGGAGAGATATCCGAAGAAGCAGCCAGCTTGCTTTAAGGCTGTCTCCACATAAATCGTACGTCACTAGTTTAACTGCCGAAACAAATTGCTGTGACTACAATATTCTGAATCCAGTTTTTCAGTGTCCGATTTCTTGAGGATTAATATCCGTTCCTCTCGTTGCGTTTTTGTTTGTGTGTTCTTAGTTTGAATTTTGTATTTTGTTTTTCATTTTGGATTCTTTTGTTAATTGTATGTGTGGATGATGCCACTAAGCTGTGCGATGAATACACATGATCTTCTGAAATAAAAAAAATACAGGCGCTATAAAAAAGCTTAGTGTAATCAACGTCTGTAATTTTTCCCCTTCCCAATATCCTATCTATCTGTTAATTTGCTTACTAGAGATAGAATTTTGAGATTAGCCCTCTACAAGTCATGTTTAATTCCTATCTCTAGAACGTATAACAACAGATAGCATATTGGGAATGGCCGTAATTCCAACGATCTATATTATAAATTCAAAAACGATATGGCCACCCATCCATAACCTGACATCACCCGTACAGCTTAACCTCAAACAGAAGCAGTTAATACACGAACTCTTCAACAACTCAATCAAGCGAACTCCGTAATAATGTCAAACATAACACATTGATTGGCACACAAAGACTGGGAAGGGTGACTTGCTAAACATTCGTCTTGCTAAACATTCGTCCTATGTATTACGTCACTAAATTTAGTTTAAAGTTCATGATATTAGGCGCGTTATACACAAAAGGCTGTGATATCGTGACTTGGTTATAATGCACAGAGATATTGGTAGGCATCGAAGGGAATTGTGAATAGAAGGCAAGGTCGGCACGCGACTCGATTCGGGTGATTGTGATTTGGGGAAAACTTGGGATTTCTTGTACTCTAAAATCCGTCTGACAGTTTTAAACTGATGATGAGATGGTGAGCAACTATCACTAGTAAAGTAAATCTGTGGCAAAATTCATGTAATCTTAATGTGAGATGATTTTAATTCTAATTGAAAGTAACGTCAAGGGTTGATCATAACAATAATTTACTGCGAAATAAAAGAAAATCGATAAGTTTATTTTGTTTTGCCTAAACAATAGGTAGGGTGTACATTTTAAGTGATACGTTTTACGAGTATATTAGTTTTCTTTATTAAAACAAATGAGAGTGCAACACTGTAGTAGCACAAAAGAAACAGGTACCAGTTACGTTATTGATCTAAAAGTCCATTTTTTTACCACCGACCTACATCGTTCAAAAGTTTTTCTTTGCCTTTTTCTAACTAACGCAAATACATGAAGTGGAACGTTGTAGACACGCAACAATAACTAAAAGCTAGGGAACATTTTTATCACAAATCTAAGTCGTTTAGAGGTTACATGCATGCACCTTGATGCAATTGTGTAATAAAGGCACCGTGATTACTTTAAAATAATAAAATTTTATGGACGCCTGATAAGAAGTTACGAATGCAATAACAATTTTAAAACAACTTTATTACTAAGAAAATGAGAAACTTAGGTTTTTTATTCATCCAATTTAATTGCATTGAGAATATCATGCCACTATGGTGGTACCATTTATTATTTATTAAACAGTATAGTCTTTGTGTATTTTTTGTATATTATAATTCTTTGAGGAAAAAGGTAAAAAAACATTTACTTTTAATTTCGTTTGTTAAAGATACTTTTCAGTGACTTACTATACTACAACTTAACACCCTTAAATACTTACTACTACCACAGTTTAAATATAGAACAGTTGTGAAGCTACCTACTAACGTTCGTAACGTCACACTCACACACGCACGCGCATAGACGCGACAGCACCGCGACATTGAGTACTGACAGCACTGGTAAAGGTACATAAATGCTCGTCAATGCGCGTGCGTGTGTGAGTGTGACGGTTATGAACGTTAGTAGGTAGCTTCCCAATTGTACTATATTTAAACTGTGCTACTACTTACCTACTTTAAATATGCATTTTTTTCTGAATCTTTTAAAAAAAACAATATTGTACCAGTTCAATAAAAAATCCCGAAGGCTAATTACAGCAAAAACAACCCAGATTTAGGGCGATATAAATTTAATATCAGTGCGAACAATCGTTAGTGATTTGTCCAAATCATTTTGTTATTTGTATTCAATAACAATACCTCGTTTTGTTTGTACGTTCAGCTGGATAATGGGAAATGGTTTCATAACAAATTGTGTTACCGTGTTCGATGATTTTGTAACCGACTGTTGTAATGAATTTTAATTTTGTCAATATTTGCTAAACTTTAGCCAAGTTATGTATTTCTTTTTTTGTATTGACAGTTAAACGAAGTTTTTTTTAATTCTCAATGCGCAATGCGCAATGGCAATGCAGAACTTAAAATTACCTATGTAGATGAAAATTATATAAAACAGAATTTTCCTCTTGTTGCAATATGTATAAAATTACCTTCCTATAAAAAAAATATATTAAAATCTTGGGAAAGAACCTAAGAAACTCAAATCCATGGTCATCCTACTCCCCCCTCGCTACATAGCTTGATTGATTGAGATGATTCAGCGCAAACGAATTTCCCG
>NWSH02000006.1:9995505-10010100 GCA_002382865.2 Heliothis virescens | reverse complement strand
AGCATGCGAAGATCATGTAGAATCACAAAAGTAGTATGAGAGTAAAATAATAAAAAAGAAATTCCTACATGGTATTCACATTCACAAATCGATTAATATTTTGGTACAAACTTACATATTCATATTGTCAGTACCTATGTCCTGTGGAGCAGGACCAGCATGTTTCCAAGCATTNGTTGATTCTAATTGCCCATTCCAAAAGTAGCTTCCTATGGAGAAGAACGGGCAAGAAACTCCATGGTTACTCTTTTTAAAAATAGAATTACAGTTTTATGTATTCATACACAGAATAATAGCATGCGAAGATCATGTAGAATCACAAAAGTAGTATGAGAGTAAAATATTAAAAAAGAAATTGCTACATGGTATTCACATTCACAAATCGATTAATATTTTGGTACAAACTTACATATTGATATTGTCAGTACCTATGTCCTATGGAGCAGGACCAGCATGTTTCCAAGCATTTTTATCTTGTATGTAGTCTTCTAGTTTATAATATGCTTGCTTACAAAGTGTGGCTTTTATGTGAGTTTTAAACCTCTTCTCACTCAATTTTAGAATGTTATCTGGTATTTTGTTATAACATTTGACACAGTATCCCATGAAGGATGTATGTACTTTAGACAGTCTAAACTGCGGAACAGCTATTTTATTTTTATTTCTAGTGTTATAATTATGTCTATCACTTATCTTATCAAATAAATGTGGGTTTTTCCTAACATTATATTTTCGTATATAAATTGACAAGATACGGTCATAATATTAATGTTTTTAAACAGTTCTCTAAGAGATTCACGACCACGTAAGTTATACATAGCTCTGACAGCTCGCTTTTGCAAGACAAATATACATTCAATGTCAGCAGCTCGTCCCCACAGCAAAATGCCATACGACATGATGCTGTGGAAGTAACTAAAATATACCAGTCTAGCTGTTTCTACATCCGTTAGCTGCCTTATCTTTCTTATAGCGTAATCTGCCGAGCTAAGACGACCCGCAAGAGATGTAATGTGGGGTCCCCATTGTAGTTTTTTGTCATGAGTGATTTCTAGGAAAACTGTCTGATTTATAAATTCTAGTTTTTGATTATTGAGTACAATGTCACATTCACTACTTTTTACGTTTGGCAATGAAAATCGNCATTCAATGTCAGCAGCTCGTCCCCACAGCAAAATGCCATACGACATGATGCTGTGGAAGTAACTAAAATATACCAGTCTAGCTGTTTCTACATCCGTTAGCTGCCTTATCTTTCTTATAGCGTAAACTGCCGAGCTAAGACGACCCGCAAGAGATGTAATGTGGGGTCCCCATTGTAGTTTTTTGTCAAGAGTGATTCCTAGGAAAACTGTCTGATTTATAAATTCTAGTTTTTGATTATTGAGTACAATGTCACATTCACTACTTTTTACGTTTGGCAATGAAAATCGAATGCATTTTGTTTTTTTTGCATTAAGAGCCAAGTTATTCGCATTAAACCAATTTTGAACCTGGAGAATGGAATTGTTTACGTCGTCAAGGCTACGGCTACGTCGGTCAATATTAAAAATAAGAGAAATATCATCGGCAAACAACACCATCTTAGGTTGATTTTCAAATAAGTGGGGCAAATCATGAATGTAAACCAAAAAGAGGAACGGACCTAATATAGAACCTTGTGGTACACCCATTGCCATCATTGAGCTCAGTGAGTTTACGCCGTTGACTTGAACTTTAAGCTGTCGACCATTTAGATACGATTTCAATAACTCGAGAGCCGTATCTTTTACACCGTAATGCTCCAGCTTCCGCAAAAGCGTTTCGTGATTTACGCAATCAAACGCTTTTGAGAGATCGCAGAAAATTCCAATTAGGTCCTCAGCTTTCTCCCAAGCGTTAAAGATGTGCTTGATCAAAGTTACACCGGCGTCAGTTGTACAACGACCTTTAGTGAATCCGTATTGTTCTCCATGAAAGATGGAGTTTTTATTGAAATGGCGCAATATTCGAGCAAGCATCTGCTTTTCGAATACCTTACTGAGAACCGGTAAGACAGACACCGGTCTACAGTTATTTGATTTCCTGATTTAAACAAAGGTACTACTTCGCTGTGTTTCATAAGGTCAGGAAATACGCCTTGATCTACGCTAGTATTAAAAATGAAAGCTAAATAAGGTGCAATTGTTTCAATAATTGACCTGCATACCTTCACAGACATACCCCAAAGATCTTCTGTTGATTTAATTTTAAGATCTTTAAAGGCTTTAATAACAGCCTGGGGGCTGGTATGCTAAAACTTAAATCCCGTAGAGCATGATAAACATCGTTAAATAATAAACATCGTCTTTATAGTCACATAAAAAATATATTCTAGAAAATAACTGTAATATTTAAAGAAAAATCTTGCAATATATTACGGTTTTATTCTTATTAATCTATAGGAACGAAATATAGTTACCTAATTGATACCAAAATATAGTTTAGGTATATAGTCGGCACCACATTACTATAATACAAAGTTTTACAGTAAAAACATGTGTACCGCCCTCCGCATCCGACGCGCGTTCCGCAAGCTTTGTACACAAGAATATATTTTCCAATTGAATACGCTTGCCCAATGTACCCTGTCTATGTATATGTTGCAGGGAAATTGCGTAATCGGGCAAAAATATTTTTTACTGTGACGGAAAATATGATTGATACGTTTTTGTTTTTTTTTTATTTTTACCGCAAGATCTTTTAAAGTTATTTTGAAGATCATTTGTTAAAATTGGTTTTCAGTAGTGTTTATTTGCATTTTTTTTAACAGTAAATCCAATAAAAAATATTGCCTTTGATATCGCTGCGGTCTTGCCTCAAGCTCACGTGGGTAGTTTATACCTGTAACTGATTCAGCATTTTGACTGTAACATGATATAATATTTCGTATTATTTTGTGGGTTACACTAGAACAAAGGGAATCCCTTCAATCTATCGGTATATATCCAGGTATGGGAACGTTAACATATAAATATGAGGAGATATCCGATTTCCAAAATTAATTTTGTAGGGAAATCCAAACGGTATTGTGTGAAATTGTTTGTATGGAGATGTAAAGTTGGTGTGTTTCATTATAAAAGTTATTTTGGGTACTACATATAAGGTAAAATACCCACAAATGGATTTTTTGATGTTTTATCAATGGAAAAGCTCATATTAACCTGTTAAGAGAAATATAACAATTGACCAGTGTGCTCGAAATTCACTATTAGGCATTGTTCCACAACAAGGAAAATTCTGAAAATTGTATCATGTTTGTTTTACTGTGTTATCAAGTGTAATTTTGTATTTTATTATTAATTTTATTTATTTACGCGTGAATGTGGTATTTATAATAGCCAACTTGTAAAAACAATATCATTTTATTTTATCAGAGCATTCAAATGCAGTAATAAACTCGTAGGCTTTTACTACGAGGTTGCTACGAACAATGCGTTGTGACTACGAGCGTGTAAGTTTTTCATTAAAAAAGTGCTGAAATGCTCACTTACTTGTACTAAAAGAGTGTAGTTTGCACAAAACTTACGCTACGAAATCTTCATAAAACTTGCTACGAAACTTCGTAGCCTATACTACGAAACTTCGTAGTATAGGAGGGAGTTGTAAAAGCGTTTATTTGTTGGACTAACTAATTAGCATACTCTTCATTAGTAAGTGGTAGCGTCTTTAATGCTTGACTTATTTTTTAGGCTTTTTCTTATAGCGTAAGGGTCTTAGAGCAGCATATTTTATTAGTAAGTGATGTGGGGATAATTTGGCGTTTGATCCCTGAAAGAACACATTGATTTATTTTATTACTTTTAGGCATTAAAGACAAAAGTATGGTTTCATTTTAAGATTCATAAACATAAGAAAAAATATTATTTTATTATCAGTTATTTTACCAATACAATTTTACCAAAAAATGTCCAGACAATAATTACCTGTTTACAAACGTGTACTATTTAGTTAAACTACAGTGTAGTTAGTTAAAATAATAGGTTTATAAATATAATATGCAGTCTAATTAACAGTGCATTAGCTGCTCCTCCCGTCACATGCCCGTCATGTAATTGTAAAACTTAAACCTTTTCCCAGAAGGTTCACTTCATTTAAACCTAGATTTTATTTCTAGTTAGCAAGGAACAGTATGGGTATATGCCCGTACTTGTGCTCGGAATTTAGTTTAGGAACGACATCCAGTTTTATCCAGAAAATTGTACTTAGCATATTGGCAGCTGACTTAAAATTATTTGCCTAAGCAGGTGATCTTCTAAATATATAAAACTCAAAGGTGACTGACTGACTTAATGATCTATCAATGCACAGCTAAAACCACTGGAAGGATCGGGATGAAATTTGGCATGCATGTTATGATGTAGTGTAGGCATCCGTTTGGAAAGGATTTCTTCAAATTCCCATGGGAACGGGAAAAAACGAGAAGTTCAGTGCGAGTGAATTCGCTGGCAGAAGCTAGTAATAGTTTATTGACGATATCGAGCGCAATATTTGCTTAGCCAACTCTTCAGCTGTTGTTTGAAGTGGTTCTTTTGCACATTTTTTCTACCTTGTCTCCGCCGTCAGCATTTGCGATACATCGCCTCGTACGATATATGTATAATTAGTGAATGCTAACAAGCTAGCAAAACCGTGGTCTGAATATTTAATCACCTTTCAATTTCAACAAAATATTATTGAATCAACGATTTTCGTAAATAAATAATCCGTGATTTTTGGAAGGCCGTTATAATTAGTTATTGAAATATGTCAGAATTGAAAATGAATTCAGCTTTGGCATGTTGGTCCCATGAAAATACGTAATAGTCACCACAAAATCTATAAAACTGTAATTATCTATGTATTATAATTATTTTACGTTCTATTTTCCATTTATTTATCTAAAATAAAAAAAGAATAAATAAGAATATTTAAAAATATAAAAAAGGTGCCCAACGGTACCTGGCACAGGGTCCAAGGTACCGGGGGTTAGGATTCCAGATACAGAAACCTCCTCACATTACGCGCCGTATCAAGGAGTACCGCCTTCTGAACCAGTCCTTTGACCCAGGTGCAATATTTCACTACAATTATTTCAATTACAAATGTAGATTATTATTATTAGAGATTATGTAGATACCTACGTCCAAGCAAGAAAATGACGTAAATTCCTGATAATGGAGAATGCTTACATAACATCCCTACTAATATTATAAATGCGAAAGTAACTCTGTCTGTCTGTTACGCTTTCACGCCTAAACCTGTCAGCCGATTTTGATGAAATTTGGTAGAGAGATAGAATAGACCCTGTGAAACAACATAGGCTTTTTATCCGGGTACGCGAAATAGTTCCCTCGGGAAGCGAGCGAAGCCGCAGGCAGAAGCTAGTAAATTATAAATTAATACCCACTTACATCATCCGTTCCAAGCGACATGTGACCATTATTCCCCACAATTTTAAGCAAACTTATTTCGCGAAACGTATTTTAAAAACCTGCAACTTCACGAAACTGTTATCTCAAGCATGTAGATTTATTTCACCAAGTTACGTTGGTGACGGAACGCTAGATAAGAGACGACAAATCGCAAACTTTGTTATGCATTTAAATTATAGTTTTGTTTAGAAAATCTTGATTTATCTTGTTGTTCTACAATTAGGTTGTGGGATATAAATGAGAGGGAGGATTTTTGTCTGATTTTGTTTCTTGTAGGATATTAGATTTATTTTTATGTACTGTTTTCATCAAATATTTTTGTGCCTCTGAAGTCAGCATTTAACGCCCCGTACGAGTGCTTGTCTGTTTAATTTATTTATTCAGTCTGGATAACATTCAAACTTGCTACTATTTTCAAAATATCCTTGCTAATACTGCGTTCGTTGCCCAGCAAAGATACTATAAACTTGCGGCTTAACGTTTGTTAATCGGTTAGTGCATACAATTATATCAATCAGTTATCGGTAATATTATATCCGCAAAGTTCGTGATTCCATAATTTATTAATCATTTATATTTAAAATAAGAGCAGTTAAATTAGTTAAGTAACAAGTATTACAGCTAAATATTCACAATAACCAATCCATACCTCTGTGGTTATTTATCGAAAATCAACGGACTAATCCGCGCTTATTGCATATTGTTCTGGCATTATTGGCATAGACCTGTATTAATTAAACAGAGAATACCATTGTTATTACAAAATGTACAGTATACAGTACAGAAGCCAGGGAAATCGTTATCGTTTTAACATAGTTTATACTTTTAATTTGCTGCAATTTTTACTGTATAATTTTTGTAAACTGCTTCATAGGGATAAGGTAGAAAATACATGTTTTATACTAATTTAGCAATATATTTAATGTTGGTAAATACAATTAAACTGGCTTCCGCCAGCGGTTTCACCCGCTTTCCCGTGGGAACTACTGCGCCTATCCGGATAAAAAGTAGCCTATAGCCTTCCTCGATAAACGGGCTATCTAACACTGAAAGAATTTTTCAAATCGGACCAGCAGTTCCTGAAATTAGCGTGTTCAAACAAACTCTTCAGCTGTATAATATTAGTGTAGATATATTGTATATATTTTCCAGTTTCATATTTATGCGTGCTGTGGAAAGTACTTTATACGTTTTGGTTTATATATTTCTGGGTGATTTTGAAGTTATCTGCCAAATAAATTAATGGGAACTTCGTAAGTGCTGAACCAGATTTGCTCTCTTGTTTGTCTTGTACCTACCGTATTGCCTTTACAATATTGGTGTTGCTAGTTATGTTAATTTGTGGCTTAGATTGTGTTTTGTTTATACATATAGTGGGCGGTGTATAGGTTCTGTATTGTCATGTTTATTTTTGAAATAAAAAGTGGTTGAATTGTATCTGTTACATATAATATGTATGTATGTTGGCAACACACCGCGCGGGATTGTGTGTGTGACATCTGTCAACTTCGAACATATACGCTGGATACGAAGCACGCTCGTCTTTTATTTAGCAGTATCAGGATCACTGGCCTTTTATCGTTTCACTGCTGGGCACAGGCCTCCTCTCACACAGAGAAGGAAAGATAAGAGAAAAACATTAATTATTTTACCTGCGGGATAAAAAGCCCATTTGGTATCCTGAACCTACATCATAGTTTTTATCAAAATCTGATCAACAATTTTTGCCTGAAAGAGTAACAAACATACAGCCTCACACACATTAACGTTTATAAAATTTGTAGATAGTAGAAGAAGAAGAATATTAGTCACTGTTCTATAATAGCGTCCAGGCCGATTGTCGGCCACGGCGGCTGTTCTCATATAAGGAGATCAGCCAGCTGCGCAGGACATATTATAGTGCACAAGCATTTGCGCAGACATAGGTGCACTCCCTATTCCCTCACTCTCATAACCCGATGGGACGGCAATCCGACACGACCGGAGACAGATTAGGCGCGAGACCGACACTAACGTGCTCTCCGATGCACGAGTTATCAATCACCAACTTCCAACTGCGGGCTGCTTTGTGAAAGTTTCTAAAACCTACAAATACTAAGTTTAATTAATTGTAAGACCTTATCAGAATCTTGTTTTAATGTACAAAGATTAAACTATCTATGTAGCTATTGTTAAATATTGATGTATCCAACTCAATGTATGACCTAAGGCATTTCATTAGCCTATGTAAACACATGTAACCCTTTTGGTATAGGTATGTTATCTAGTCCGTTCCTTTTAAGGGTGGGAATGAATTTAGCAATTTGTACGTGGGCTTGAATTTTCGCTATTCGTACTATAGTTCATATCGTAGTGTTGCTATCATAGATTTATGGGACAGCGGATATAGCAACAATTATTTTGCGTTTATTTTCTTACCACCAAATACTAAAACGACAATCGATGTTACGGTTTGCTCAAACAGCACTATATAATACACTTACCTACGTATATTTCTGCTCCAGAAATACTGCTATAGAAAGTATTTTAATGTAGGTGGGCACGCGCTATACCGATACCTTTTTATAGAATGGAGGCAATAGAATTCTTTTGACACTTTTGTAGACGCTTGAGTTATCATTAACAGGTATAGGTAAGAATGTGTGTGCTAGTCAACATGGTCAAATACGTCATATTTTATTATTCTACATGAATTTTTGTATACTACATGTATTGATTTGTATACAATTGGTTCTTCAAACCATACAGACAGAATTGTGTTGCTGGGGAGTTTGTGCCACCATTTCTTCTTCCCAGCCAAAACACATAGGAAGTGGTGAAGGGCGGGCGTTTTTGGGGCTGTCTTTTGTAAACTTGACCTTTAAAAAATGCTGATTTTCAGCCTACTTTGAATAAACGCTTTTCGATTTTGATTGATTTTGAATCCCGATTTCCACAACCGCGGAGAGAAGAGGAGACGAGAGATGTGCTGCGAAGCTGGCAGGTTATTTCCACCAAAGCGAATATTATAATTATGGTGTACCTTATGAATTTTGTTTTAGTCATATTTTTGACAGAAGACATTGTGATTCAATAACATATCTTCGAAAATATAATTTAGAACTAATATAAATATTATGTTGATCGAAAACAAAGGTCGTCTAGAGTACATAGAAAAAAGTAGCCCAAAAGTGTCAGATGACTGGTTTTCTGCGAATTTTCCACACAGTAAAAATGTTTCAACTTTATCATCTTTCGCAAAGAAAAAAGATTTTATTTGAGTTTAATGTTCCCAATTCACGGCTCCATTGATATTTGAGCTCAAAAGCAGAACGTAACTCTACGCTCAAGGGTCCTTACAGGGGTTGCAAACCCGTGCGCTGTTTCTAATTGTGTGTGTGTAATAAAGTGTGTTTACCTAACCTTTGATTCGGTCTTTTGCAGCATTTTAGGCGCTCATTAAATTCTGATTTTAAATTGAGAATTTATGAAGAGCGCAAATTAATTTGGTGGGCTAAGAGACAATTGAGATCGTACATTTTAAATGCAAATGCTAAGGTGTATTGCAAACGTGATTGTTCTGATAATGAGAGTGAATTCAGTTGAAACTATTATTGTTTAAACGAAATATATATTTCTAATATGGAGCTTTTAAAGTGTACAATTTGCCAATGCGACTCTGTTAACAAAAGTTGTAGTGCTTTTTACGAAGGTACTTTTAACTCTTAAAGCAGGCGTAAGTATTTTAACCATTTCAGAAATTCTCAAACCCAAACCAAAAATAAAAATTTCAACAATCACCTATTACAAAACATAAAATTTTATCTAAAACCATTCACAGTTCACACTACAATAAATAAATTGACCGCAATTTTTATTGCTCAACTCTTACTTTCTCATAGTTTTACTGTTTTGTTTTGTTCATAATATTAATTGTTTACTAGATACTGCGGGCAAAGTATCGTGGAAAGTTAAACAGTTACTGTGTTTGTTTCATCAGAACTTCGGTTAAGACAAACAGACCGCCGCATTTGACGGTAACGGTAACGGTCAGCAATGTTATAGTTAGTCGAGTTATTACGTTCTATGTTATTTCTTGGTTAACGTTCGTTGAGTCACGTGGATTTTGTAAGTTATGTTGTTAGGCTGTTGATGTACAGACGACAGCACATCAAGTTACCACAATCTGTCAAATTTCTGCAATAAATTTTCCACCTTATTNTCTATGTAGCTATTGTTAAATATTGATGTATCCAACTCAATGTATGACCTAAGGCATTTCATTAGCCTATGTAAACACATGTAACCCTTTTGGTATAGGTATGTTATCTAGTCCGTTCCTTTTAAGGGTGGGAATGAATTTAGCAATTTGTACGTGGGCTTGAATTTTCGCTATTCGTACTATAGTTCATATCGTAGTGTTGCTATCATAGATTTATGGGACAGCGGATATAGCAACAATTATTTTGCGTTTATTTTCTTACCACCAAATACTAAAACGACAATCGATGTTACGGTTTGCTCAAACAGCACTATATAATACACTTACCTACGTATATTTCTGCTCCAGAAATACTGCTATAGAAAGTATTTTAATGTAGGTGGGCACGCGCTATACCGATACCTTTTTATAGAATGGAGGCAATAGAATTCTTTTGACACTTTTGTAGACGCTTGAGTTATCATTAACAGGTATAGGTAAGAATGTGTGTGCTAGTCAACATGGTCAAATACGTCATATTTTATTATTCTACATGAATTTTTGTATACTACATGTATTGATTTGTATACAATTGGTTCTTCAAACCATACAGACAGAATTGTGTTGCTGGGGAGTTTGTGCCACCATTTCTTCTTCCCAGCCAAAACACATAGGAAGTGGTGAAGGGCGGGCGTTTTTGGGGCTGTCTTTTGTAAACTTGACCTTTAAAAAATGCTGATTTTCAGCCTACTTTGAATAAACGCTTTTCGATTTTGATTGATTTTGAATCCCGATTTCCACAACCGCGGAGAGAAGAGGAGACGAGAGATGTGCTGCGAAGCTGGCAGGTTATTTCCACCAAAGCGAATATTATAATTATGGTGTACCTTATGAATTTTGTTTTAGTCATATTTTTGACAGAAGACATTGTGATTCAATAACATATCTTCGAAAATATAATTTAGAACTAATATAAATATTATGTTGATCGAAAACAAAGGTCGTCTAGAGTACATAGAAAAAAGTAGCCCAAAAGTGTCAGATGACTGGTTTTCTGCGAATTTTCCACACAGTAAAAATGTTTCAACTTTATCATCTTTCGCAAAGAAAAAAGATTTTATTTGAGTTTAATGTTCCCAATTCACGGCTCCATTGATATTTGAGCTCAAAAGCAGAACGTAACTCTACGCTCAAGGGTCCTTACAGGGGTTGCAAACCCGTGCGCTGTTTCTAATTGTGTGTGTGTAATAAAGTGTGTTTACCTAACCTTTGATTCGGTCTTTTGCAGCATTTTAGGCGCTCATTAAATTCTGATTTTAAATTGAGAATTTATGAAGAGCGCAAATTAATTTGGTGGGCTAAGAGACAATTGAGATCGTACATTTTAAATGCAAATGCTAAGGTGTATTGCAAACGTGATTGTTCTGATAATGAGAGTGAATTCAGTTGAAACTATTATTGTTTAAACGAAATATATATTTCTAATATGGAGCTTTTAAAGTGTACAATTTGCCAATGCGACTCTGTTAACAAAAGTTGTAGTGCTTTTTACGAAGGTACTTTTAACTCTTAAAGCAGGCGTAAGTATTTTAACCATTTCAGAAATTCTCAAACCCAAACCAAAAATAAAAATTTCAACAATCACCTATTACAAAACATAAAATTTTATCTAAAACCATTCACAGTTCACACTACAATAAATAAATTGACCGCAATTTTTATTGCTCAACTCTTACTTTCTCATAGTTTTACTGTTTTGTTTTGTTCATAATATTAATTGTTTACTAGATACTGCGGGCAAAGTATCGTGGAAAGTTAAACAGTTACTGTGTTTGTTTCATCAGAACTTCGGTTAAGACAAACAGACCGCCGCATTTGACGGTAACGGTAACGGTCAGCAATGTTATAGTTAGTCGAGTTATTACGTTCTATGTTATTTCTTGGTTAACGTTCGTTGAGTCACGTGGATTTTGTAAGTTATGTTGTTAGGCTGTTGATGTACAGACGACAGCACATCAAGTTACCACAATCTGTCAAATTTCTGCAATAAATTTTCCACCTTATTACAATGGAGGAAGGTTAATATACGATTGGTAAAATTTGACAGATTCGTATACGTTGACCTGCTGTCGTCTGTACTTATACAGTTCTAATGTTAGTAATCTATACTAATAACTTAAAGGATTTTTTGTATCCTAAAAGCTCCGATATTAATCAACCGATTAGAAAAAGTCCTTCACAACAGCTTTCTAATAGGAAAGCCACTATCCCCGAGTAACATAGGCTATATTTTATCCCGGTACGGGAAGAAGTTTCCCGGGATACGGATGGAACCATAGGGAAATACTAGTTTTCCAATATAGGTGTTAAATTTTTAATTCACTATCAAAACTATACTAATA
This sequence comes from Heliothis virescens, assembly GCA_002382865.2. Classification (NCBI taxonomy): domain Eukaryota; kingdom Metazoa; phylum Arthropoda; class Insecta; order Lepidoptera; family Noctuidae; genus Heliothis; species Heliothis virescens. The sequence continues at coordinate 9,998,086 of NWSH02000006.1, read as the reverse complement.
ATTATAAAGACGAAAGCTTTGGTTTCTATTACGTTGCATCCAAAATCCCCGTTTGTTATGAAAATATCTAGTTATGACTTTTTTTTTAAATACCAATTTTGTCGATCCCAATTATATATCAAAAGTAATAGCTGCAATCCACCCACGAAGCTACTCTTTAATTAAATAAACGGTGCATAAAGTTTAATTAATATAACTGAATAGTACTGGCATTTGAAATGAAACAATAGCTATTTGGAAATTCAGACCTCTTAATTATACCCTAGCTTTGAAGCAGACCTTTTGAACACTCGTTACATATTAATCATTGAATTTGAATACCTAAACATCGATATGAGTAACAATTATTTATAAATAATAATTATTCAGAGTATTATGAAGGGCTGTTAGACCTAAAATGTCAGTCAAATGTCAGAAGTCAGCATAAATATCTGGCAAACTATAGATACTGGGAAGGGCTAGTTTTGCCTTTTTTGTTTTTAATTAAAAAAAAAATATTCGTGAAGAAGAATTACAATAGCTTTTGGCAGTGACCCTCAAACTAGACTATAGCCTGTATCTTGAGGGTCTGAGTTGCAACAAGCAGATATGTATGTCGCAGCCAACTAGTTGAATAAGCCAGCCAATTGGACGCCTAGGCGGTTAATAAAACGAAAAAATATATATGTGTGTTAGGGTGTGTGTGTGTGTGTGTGTGTGTGTGTGTGTGTGTGTGTGTGTGTGTGTGTGTGTATCTGTGACCGTGTGAGAGCGTATGTGTGGATGCGTATGGACGTATGTGTGTGCGAGTTTGTGAGTGTGATGTGCATGGAGCTAGTAATGGCGAATCTACTTTCTGCTTTAGTTTACTTTGTTATGATTTGTTCTGTTTCGTCATAAGTAAGTGTTAAAAGCCAGTTTTTGATGATCTTTTTGCATAAGTGTAACTTAAGGCCGATTATATCACAGTGATTTACTACTTCATTATAGATGTTTGGGTACAAATAGTCAGGGGATCGTCTTGATATAACTGAGTTGGTTCGTGGAAGGGGTATTCTAAATGAACGTTTAGCAATTATATCCTGGTAGTTGGGTCTGCATTTTAGATTGGCACGGGTGTGGAGTATGATGGACAGTATAAAAAGTTGTCGTACTTGGAGAACCGGGAAGTGTCTGTAAAGTGCATCGGTTGGGTAAAAAATTTTTTTTTGAGCACTACTTTAATAACAGCTCTTTGCGCTCTTTCGATTTCTATAAACATAGTTTTACAGGCACCCCCCACACGGAGATTCCATATTGAAGAACTGACTGGCACAATCCCAGGTATACTGTGCGAAGTATTTTAATAGGTGTACAATCGCGCAGTTATTAGATTAAATTGCCTTGATAGTTATTAGATTAAATACTCGGGAATCAGAAACAGCTGCGTTATATATCAATAAAAGTTGTGCTAAATGTGTCTTTTTAGCCCTTCGTACTACTTTGTAGTTGATCTTAGCCACCATCTAAGGAACTTTGAAAAACTGACAGTCTTTCAGTCAGTAAACAAGTCATACTCTTTTACAAAGATTATTTTGGCAACATTTTTAAACGCCAAACAATTTAAGAAAGCCCTATCTCTTACAAAATATTTTCAGACTTAGCCGTTTTGGCTCGAATGATAAACTACTACAGCCAACATTAAATATACGAGTATCTTTCAAAAGAAACATTTAGCTCTATAAAACATTTTTATTTTTTACTTTTTTTACACTTGAAACATAGCCTAGAAAATGTAGGCGACATTTTCATGAAAAGAATTCTAGAATAGGGTGAAACTTCATTAATTTTAGTGTTACGCATTCTAACAAAGCATTTTTGTTCGGACGGGTTACACCTTTATAACCAACTTAATTGGAGATGTGAAATTCTTTTGAAGAATTTTTTGATGTGGTTGCATTGACCGTGAGACGACATTTTGACTTTGTGTTGTATTGGTTTCGACGGTTAATTCGTTTTAACGGTAAACGTACCTATGTTTCACTACCGCTACTGCGTTATGTATATGAAAAGGTATCTTTTCTCAGTAGAAATTACATTTTATATATTATGGGAAGAATGTATAAAAAAAATCTGCGTGGATACACATACATCATTCAGTTAGAGAATAGGTACAAATATTGAGAAAATCTACGATTGTATGGGTAATATAAACTACACAGTTAAACTTTTATAACCACAAAAACAAAAGGAACCATACACAATTTAATTCATTAACTTAATTCACTATCCTAAACGACTTATTTACGAATTCCCATACAAGATTAATCGCGTAAACTCCAAAGCGTATCCCTAACAGAATACAGGAAAGTTTTTCGAGAGACGAAGGAACTTCGTGTTAACTTTCGGTGCAGTCCTGCTAGCCTGAATATGTCATGGTTGATATAGGTTGCTCCACGTAGCTTCGCGTCACGACTTTTGAAACTGTCAGATAGGGAAAACTGGTTTAAGCGACTTTTNAGGAACTTCGTGTTAACTTTCGGTGCAGTCCTGCTAGCCTGAATATGTCATGGTTGATATAGGTTGCTCCACGTAGCTTCGCGTCACGACTTTTGAAACTGTC
>NWSH02000006.1:9978424-9995405 GCA_002382865.2 Heliothis virescens | reverse complement strand
AATATGTTGATTTAAAATTGTCTCGGGTCAATATGACCCAGCGTCATTGGCGCCGGGTTAAAGGTAAAATTGTTACCGTTTATTTTAAGGCAAAGAAACTTTATTATCTTGTGAAATTACTTTGTTGCTCTAAATTCAACCATTGATACCTCGCGTATGTAGTGTTTTTTTCGTGAATTTTTAACTATCGTTAGGTCACAAAGTGTAATGAGGCAAACCATCATCCTGCCCCAATTGCCAACCTCACCTTCCCGTGTTGCTCACCACTGAAAAACGGACAAGGCTCTGGTGACTGTTGGAGGTTTTTTTTTTTAGTAGCCTTTTTATCGTCCCACTGCTGGGCACAGGCCTCCTCTCACACGGAGAGGGATTGAGCATTAATCACCACGCTGCATCTATGCGGGTTGGTGATTTCAGACTTTTATAGTCCAGGTTTATACCTCAAGATGTTTTCCTTCACTTTTATCACATTGGTATCTTAAGATAATACTTAGAAAAGTAGTACAGAACTTAAAGAAAAGTTGCATTGGGTGACTTGCCTGACCTGGAATCGAACCCACACACTCATACTTGAGAGGTTGGTGCTTTACCCACTAGGCCACCACGACTTCGTTGGTGGTATAACTACCACAAAATTCCAAGCGGGATATTAAATAGATTGCTCGGAGATGGACAGCAGCACCTCCGAAGCTAAAGAATATCCCACACTGCGCTCACCAACAGGCATGCCCAGCGCGGTGAGTATGGGTAAATTCCCTCAGCTACGAAGAAAGCTTTTTCCCGCGTTGGCCTTTAGACAAGAACTGTGTATAAATAGGACAACTTTGTATAGCCCAAAGGCGTAACTGCTAATTATGTTTCGTTAAATAATAAAATAGAATAAGATTATTAAGATTATTTATTATGTCATAATAACGAATTGCATTGTAAGTAATTCACTTTTATACGAAATGAGCATGCCTATCTGATGAGAACTCACTGCACAAAATCCCAATTATCTGCCCACATGATAACTGCATACTGTTGACATAAATAATGACGTTTCCAACAATAAATTGTACGCAGTGACGGATCTTTTAACCGTATTAAATTAAGCTGTAGATTAAAGGATTTTTCTTTAGTAAATTATTTTAAAATTATAAATATATTGAAACTTAGATAATGAAGGCTTCATAACGTGTTTTAAAAGGTAAAAGAAATAATGGGTTAACTGTGGGAAACAGCTAGTATTTTATTTTAGTTTTTTTTTTCGAACTACCAATTAAGCAGAATGTGAACAAGGTGAGGAGTATGGGCTTAAACTTTCCTCATGTTATATCCTTTACAATTTAGCCAGCGCATTTTTTTATTGAATTCACAAAAAAGTATTGGCCAGTCATCGGGCCTCCTACCGGCTGACAGTTTAGTGTGTGACATCCTTTATTCTATTTTATATCACGTCATGACTAACTACAGATTTCTATAACCTTTAACAAATGGGGCCAGTGTCAGAAGTCAATCTCTAATCGCAAATCTATGGATAGATAGGTTATAGAAATACACTATTAGGCAAAATCACATAAGTCATTTGTGAATCTTTTAAGTTCAGTAAGCTCTAAACCATGATCGCCTGGTTACTGTTGCGCTACCCTAAATAACCTAGATTCCTACCTGTAATATTATAGTATTAGGTAAAGCCGGTGTGTGGTAATAAAAAGCTCCTGCCTACATCTTTATGTATTTCAGACAAACTTAACCTACGTGAGCGTTTTGGACAAGCGGGCGGGAATCTTAAAAAAACGGCCAAGTGCGAGTTGGACTCGCGCACGAAGGGTTCAGTACCATTATCTATGAAAATGAACGTATCTACATATTACCAAAACTAGCCAAAATACAATCATTTTTCGGACAGCAAAAAATAACTTTGTTTTTCTGTTTTAAATACATAATTTGTGAAAATTTCAGCTTTCTAGCTATCACGGATTGTGATTATGATATTACAGATAAAGCTTGGAGACAGACAGACCGATAGACGACGGAGTCTTAGTAAAAGGGGCCCGTTTTACCCGTTGGATACGGAACCCTAAAAACATACTTTTATATCCGTAGAAGTAAAAATGAGAATATACCTAGTCTTGCCATAAATACTGTTACAAAGAAAATATTTTTTTTTCGGTTGCACATAACATTTATTACTTTTATAGTGTGTTAGTTTAATACATAAATATAAAACAATTTAAAATATAAACAGCTTTTTCGAAGTGTTCTCGATTGTCTGCAATACAGCCATTTAAACGTTGAGGCCAGTTAACAATAGCAGCACGCACTCTTTCCATGGGAAAATTCTTCTCTGCTAATCGTACGGATTGGTTTACGGGCTCCAAATTATCACTGCGTTTAGAGCAAGTCGTACTCTCTAAAATTGACCATAAATCATAAGCCAGCGGATTAAGATCCGAACCTAGAGGATGGTCAGTCTTCAGCTCTGATGAAGTCCGGAACGTTCGTTACCAACCAAGACTGTCCCTCCTTCATTGCACCCCACCAAATCATCACTGAAGTCGGATAGTGACCATGTTGCATACTGTGGACTAATTGGGAAGCTGCCTTAGAGCTTTGAGCATAAAAACACAAACAAAATTGTTTGTTAAAATGTTGCTCAATTGAAAAAAAAACTCGTCCGTAAACCTCCCTTTGCGTACCGCTTTAGTAGTTGTTTGGATTTCACCATCATATGATTATTTAAATTGTCAGGTAAAAAGTGACCAATACATCTCTTATAGGCTGCAAGTCCTAGGTCATCTTTTAAAATACACGACATGGTTCTAGGTGCTATCTTCATCTTCCGATACATTTTTTTTTGCTTTCGGACAGGATTTCTTCGAAATCTTCCCCTTACTGCTTTGACCACTTTTTTCGTATGAAAACTACGTGGACAGCCAGATCTTTTTCTGTCACAAACAGAGGAGGTCTCATTGTACCTATGAATAGCCCGGTACACAAACAATTAACTAATACCAAGCGTATGGAGAATTTTCAAAATTGCACTTGGCTCCATACTTAGTCTGTGTAAAGCAATCACAGCGATTTGGTCTTCTTTATCACCCCACTCCATTTTAACCCATTAAATAATCGCAAAATATTATACAATGTATTAGCGCCAAAATGAAAAAACACTATGAACAATCATATAAAAATTACAGCCATCCATAGACCGACCGCGCCAAGCGTTGCTTAACCTTATGATCAACCAACACGTGCATCAGTTACTTAGCCTCTCCACTCCTACGGCACTTACGTAAGATAATTAAAAAGCAAGATACACTAAAAGAGAGACGTCTTAAACATAGTTCGTAGGAACGCAATCTACTTTCCGAAACTAACTCAGCACCCATTAACGGATTTAGTGGAGTCACTGAACAGTCTTCATTTAAAAACGTACAACTTATTTTCAGACTAAATTGAAAATGTTGAAGAACTAGCTTAAAATAGGTTCGAGTCGGGAAACGTACTCGTTGGTAATTGCTGAAAGAAGTTATAGGAATTGAGGAATAGGTAGAAAACAATTTTCTTAGTCGTTTTCCAACTATAATGATTGGAATCGGCTTAGGCAAGGTATACAAAGCATATGAGTAAAAATATTAAGCCACCATCAATATCCAGTACTCCTATATTGGAGGAAATTGATTTTGACAAAGAGGCAGGAGAACACAAAGTTCATAAAAGCAATGTGGCCAAGATCATATTTAAAACAGCTAAGAAAACCCTTCTTGTTTCTTATCCTGCTGCTAAGAGTACACTAGGTACCTCGAGGTAAGCTCTGGCTAATATTTTATTATTTATTTATTTACTCACACAACCTTACATCTACCATTACAGGACGTGCCTAATGCGGCAGACAGGTTCTTATTATCTAAAACACTAATAAAATACTTAACACATAAATAACAAATCAACCTTTTCTATACTTAACTAAATTCGTAACTTATCACCCTATAAGCGACTACAGTGAAGTCATTCAGCGAGCACGTAAATAAATCCAGCTGGTTGGCTATGGCATTAAGCGTGCGCACGGCACGCGTCAGCGGCGCCCGCTGCAGCAAGTTGGTGCGCGCGCGCGGCACCATAACCATTTTAGATAACCAGCGAGTCTTACTCGCGATAAAATTGTAAAGGTTTACGATACCTCTTTTCTTCCGTAAGACCTAAGACCCGCTGGTTATCTAAAATATGTGTACAAGTCGCGAAAGTTTGAAAACATTGAGCTCTGGCTAAGTTTGTGTCACCTATTATTGGGGCTCAGTAAGTACGTACAACACCATAGTGTAATGAATTGTCCCCTTCTCTGTTGGGTCTGTTACTAGACCCATCGATTGACCGTGCGTCGTCATTGATCGATGATGGAATGATTTGGTCGACAGGATCAGTATGGTCGAAAATATGGATCGACTTCGACCAATCTATTTAGCACCGATCGACAGTCGATAGATGGGTCTGGTAACACCCTAACTGGGTCTATTGAGTACCAGTGTCTCATATGGAGCGACGGCTTACCTGACCTCCTCAACTCATTTACCCGAGCAAAGTCCTTGGTAACAAAAGTGTATCTCTTATTTTTTAGATGATTCGAGTTGGTACTTGAAATCACTACAAATAGTGTAATTTAAAACAAAGAACCTTAATCATGACACGTCCACTCGGAGCTAAACCTCGTATGTGTAAGTCGGTGAACCATAAACTGTGGCTGACTTTGAGTATGAATTGGGCAAGCTATATTGGGAAAAAGCTTTTGAATGAATAATACAACAAGTTTTCATGAAAATAGTTTTTTACTGTATTCCTTATTTCCTCCTTATATTCATGTATACTTAGCCATACCTAACTCCCTAAGCTTTGATAGACACTAATAATCTTTTATTCAATACGGTTTTATTCATTGTAAAGTTGACTATCCTTATTAGGGTAAAACTGGACCTACGACTAAGACTCCGCTGTCCATCTGTCCGTCCGTCTGTCACCAAGCGGTACCTCGTGAACTATGACAGCTAGAAAGCTGAAATTTTCACAAAAGATGTATTTTTGTTGCCGCTTTAACAACAAATTAAAGGTAAAATAACAAATTTTAGGGGGCACCCATACAACAAATATGATTTTTGTGCGATAGTCTGGCAGTCACTTTCTTTCCATTTAACACCTTGTTTAATTTCTACGTAAAGTCCGTACTCAAGTTAACCCCGTTTGCAACGGTCTCCGTAGAAACTTCTAGTATATTGGTGCAGTTAACTTCTTGGAATCGGAGACAAACAAACAAATTAGTAGATTGTTACTTAACTTTTGTTCTAGAGATTTATTAATGAATAATTTTAAATTGAAATGTTTTTTTATGCTTTTTGCTAATTGAGCTATTTGTCAACTTAGCAGAAATGAGATTTTTGGAACGGAGTTTCTCTATAATGCAATTTTTAATTGGTAATTATTTTTTCTTGCCAGTAACAAAGCCACTTATCATGTCAAGTGTCAAAAAACTTAAAAAACTTGGTCAAGTGAGAGCAACAAAATTCCAAGTGCAGTATACGCATCAAGTCTGCCCAGTACATTATGCTCAAGCACAGTATGCCAGGTTTTTTTTTGGTTGGTTAGTCATCAAACCCGACTGATATTCAGTACGCATTCATACAAAACAATAGTCAATAAAAATTAAACAAAAAACTAAGCACAAAACAGAAACGAAACAAACGTACTTCAGTCAAACGATAACAATGGCTTAATTTTTTCAAACTTTTTGCCATTGGAACGTTCTATTTTGTTGTACTAAATATTTGCATTCATTTCAAACAAAGCCGAGTAACAAAGCAATATATAAAATTCACAGAATAATAAAAGCACAGTAAATTCAATAAGAGTGAAGTATCAAAACTCGAGTGTCGTTGACCCCAAAACAAATGAAAAGTGATACTCTACCCAATTCAGGACAAAAATGTTGGAAATAAAAATAGACTGTGATACCAGGTAATTAAATAAAGTATCCCCTGCGGCGATGGTGGTCGATGGCTCACATTCTAGCAATTTCTTTCCAATCGCCAGACCGTTGGTACGTCAGCCACGTATATTAAAGTTAAAACTACCCTTAGGGGATTGAAGAGTGGTTTTTGTTCTTTTTACCAGATTTTGTTTGGCAAGAATAGCTCTTGATAAGGCTTAGTTTGAGATTGATGAAGTAAGGCTGATTTCTCGTTGTAAGAGGATGAGGTTAAAGATATTTAACTGTGATACAGGCTGTCAATTATTTCGTATATATAAGAAGACTGTTTTTATTAATTCAAAGAGACGCTACTACACTTAAAGAAAACTCAATCAGATCAAAGGAGACATAATGTCTCGAGTTTTCTTCAGAAAATGAGGTCTCATGAAGATTTTCCTCATACAAAAAAAATACAGTAACAATTCGGAAAAACTGATAGGTATCGCTACGGATTACAAAGATAAATTATTGGAGAGGAAACATGGTCGCTTACCCCTTAACTTCGGTCTATTTTATTTTTGTTATATTACACGCGTTTGTTAAGAGAATGAGATATTTAATGTATGCAGATACGATACGACTAGGACACGATATGGCATTGACAATAATTGTTTCTAAGTCGTGGTGGGTAAAGTTCATAAACAATTTCTACTGCAGAAAAATTAAATTTTAATTTTAATTAGTTTTCTAATGATGTTAGATAGTTAGAAATTAGAAATAAAAAGGTTTAGTTTCGAAAGACTCTGCTATCAAAATGTGATAGATATAATTGCCATTAATACGAGCTAAGTTAGGTACCATCATAGTTTCAAAATCTGTATTTTGCGGCCTGCTTTATAATTACGACGCGTCATCGTTTTGGGTTTGCGATCGTCTTGAGAGACCGACTGTCAAACTGATTGCCCAAAATTATGACCAGAACTGATATTACTCAGCTGCACTTACGGGGAGTTTCACCATCTAGCTCTAACGGTTATTTATCGATCCATTTTCATTTCTTAAGTTAACCATTTGACCAATGAGGTACAATTTCATGGCTGGTTTTGGTTTGGTTATCGTTTTAATTAAATGATGCAACTCACCCTAACTTTGAACCAACTGACATTTAGGTATAGATGAAAAAAAATCGCATCGTATCGTGACATGTAAAATTACAAATGTGCCTAAAGACGCATGATCCTGGCATCATACTTTTGTTAGAAATACTGTGAGCGGAATTCATTATGTTTCGGGTGAACCATAATTCATATCTATGGTCTATCCGTTCGTGTAAATTGTTTTGATAGGCACGAACATTATATATACTATGTTTTCCCACACTTTATTATAGTTTGGGGTTTGTTTCGTTGATTTAAGCTCCGTTTTAGTTACTTGAGCGGGTGGAAGTTTTTTGTTTTTTATTTATTTTTGTTCGTGTTTTCTGTTATAGCTTTACTGATTCTGAAACATAATTTTATTGCATAGGTTTCACAAACCCTAAAGAATTTAAACAGCCAACACCAGAGTAGTGAAATTATTTGACAGAATTATATTGCATTACAAACTATGACGTCACAATCTATGCACAGACGACAGCACATCAAGTTACCACAATCTGTCAAATTTCTTTAGTAGATTCAACCTTTTCACAATAGCGGAAGGTTAATGTTTGGTTGGTAAAATTTGACAGATTCGGGTAGGTTGACCTGCTGTCGTCTGTACCTACTTGATTAAGCCGGTTATACTGCATAATAAAAACTCATTTCTCTCAAAATATGCGTATTATCATACTTCATTACAAATTCTCATATAATTTTAAAGCTCAATTTACATCAGTAACGATGCAAAAGAACAAATTACAAGCATTACAAGAAGCAATATGTTTGTAACAAAGTACGAAATTAACCTCACCACAAAGTTCGTACAAATATGCATAAAATTATTCAAGTTTTGATGGACTTGTTTCCAGTTTACGTGCGTTAAATAAGTGCCTATAATAGTAAATCTCAGTGCGTTATAGGGTGAATGTTGGCTTTATATACGGTTTGTTTCAAAAAGGTGAAAACATACTTAAAATATATTTTACTCAGCTGCAACTGGAGGACAGCTCTTTTTGGTCCACCTATAGTAGAATACTTCGAAGGATTTCATATGATACACATGTTATTCGGGTGCAGTGAATTATAAAACGACTCTAACTATCTTACCTCCTAAACCCAAGAGACCGGCAAAGTTATTAAAGTTACTGTCTTCGGACCTGACCTGACTACCTGTAAAGTCGAAAAAGATGTTCAAAGACAGACGGGACCACGACAAGTGTTAGTTAACCTTATGGTCGATTGACGCATACAGCTATTACTTAGCCATGAGCTGACCTCAAAATAATTGGGTAAAGGCTAGGCAGATGATGATGTTATCTGTATAGCATTGTATCAAGTGTTATTTCACCTTTTTAAACAGATTTTATATTTTTTAATCCCATATCATGTTGTTGGGAGAATATAACGTTTAATGCTGTTTTTCGAGCCCTTTACTGTAATCACGGCTGCTTTTTAATTTTCGCATTTAACCTTTATTATTTGGACAGTTAACGCGTCAGAGGTAATGTTTTACTGAAAAAGTATGATATATACAAGATGGCGCCCATAAAATATGTTTGAGATACTTTAAGTGCCAATACCATGTAACATTACAGGTTACAATTGCCTATCAGATTTTAGTTGACATTTGGCACCTAAAAAAAATTGTGCATAAAAATAAAGGACAATGGGCAAGTTGTATGGGATTTGGTACCACCTCCAACAGTAATGTGTGATACATCATTAGAAACGCCTTTACGTGAAGAATCATAAAAACGATGGGGCTTGTCTCAATTAGTTGTCCGATCCGAGTAATTATTAAAATTGCTTCGACAAAAAAATAGTATGTCATCTAAATACGCAAATGCATTTAAGGAATATGTCGCCACTATAATCTCTTTAAACTCAGTTAATATACATCTTCTAATCTTTAATATACACTTTATCGTAATCTAAAGGATTTTTAATAGACCATGGAGTCAAACTACAGACACACCATTATCAACCGATTTGACAATAGTTCAAACGTACACATTAAGTTTCTGTTTTTTTTTGAAAGAAATCATCAATAAGTACTCACTACTCACCTCTCCTACACTAAGAGGAGCACGACAGAGTGTTCGACTCTAAACATTTACATAATAGGTTTTAAACACTGAAAGGCTTTTATCAAATACATATGGACAGTTGTGTATGAGCTGCAAAGCTTTCCACAGTCTTTTTTAATACAGTCGGTAGGCAAACGTTCTAAAACGGACCCATTCCTGTTTTTTTCACTCATACCAGATTTTATTCAATATTGTTTGAACTTAAGAACTGCATCTATGTTGATGATTTAGTGGTCATCGCAAATTCTATTAGTCGATGTCACGAAAATTGGACAAGGATTTGAGACTAGTCGCCATAATAATAATTTTTTGCCTTGCCAAGACCTAAGCAATGGTACTACAATCAACACTGTTGGACGGGGGTACCAAAACGCCCATTGTCCTTTAGGAAGTACCTACTGAAGGAAAAAGTTTTTCTTATAATCAGTAGTCGATTGATGTATTTATTTTTACCACAAAAGAAACATTTATTACTACAAAAAAACTTCACCTTTTGACTTTAATTCAAATTATTTAAAAAATGTACAGTCGCATACTTTAAGCTCTTAAATATTCGCGAACCATAATTAGCCGTACAATTTAAACTCATTACTGTTCCGCTTAATATGAGAAGTCAAACATAACGTGTACAAACATGTCAAATACATGCTTTAAAACTTTGTAACACAGAATTATATTTAATTACATTGTTTTTTTTTTCATTATAGTTTAACTTATTTGAGTGGTAGGTATTTTTACACGGTATGAAGAAATTTATATATTACCAATGTATAGTGGTCACACAAAAAATAGGTTTTTATCGCTTTACTAGCTTCCGCCAGCGGTTTCACTCGCTTCTCGCGGGAACTACTTCGCACGCCTGGATAAACAGTGTAAAGACTTGACACTGAAATATTTTTTCAGGGCGGACTAGTAGTGGTAGTTCCTGAGATAAGTGTGTTCAAGCAAACAAACTCTTCAGTGATGTAATATTAGCACATTTCCTTATTCAAAATACTTGAATATTTTTTTTTTTTGCTTTTTCAAAAATCTTTTACTACGCACATAGATGACTCTCGCAAAATTTACTAAAAGCCTATTTCAGTTTTACCGTACAATGCACAAGGACTTAGCCCAGTATTACAGTATTATGGAGCTTAAAATATTTTGCTACAAAATTCAGCCTCACCAAAGGACCGTTATTCTATTATTAGGAGCGAAAATTACATCTACAAGAATGCTACAATGCCTCTGTACTAAGAGGAAATTTCTTGAATTATTAAAACCTAATTTGTGTTTGCACACACACAGAACTTTCACGTAGAACGCAAACGTTTGGTTTGCTTGTGTGAGTTTTACCAACATAGGCGCTTCTTTCACATAGTATAAAAAAATACTAACAAAGCTAAGTGTTCTTAGAAGTAAGTATTAAACAAAGGTAACATAGGTACAGACGCCAGCAGGTCAACCTACCCAAAAATGGAAAATTTTAGCAATCGAACCTTATCCTTCCAGTATTGAGATAAAGTTCAATATCTATTGAAGAAATTTGTCACATTGTGTAATATGCCGGCGTCTGTACCTGCATAACACAATATGAAGTAACTCGCACAGGTGTACAGATACATGAGTCGTATATATGTGTGTGTGTGTACGTGTTTGTGTGCGACTTTAATTTAGACAATGCGCTAAGTCAACTGTAATACAGCATATTATAGTTAACTTTTGGCAGTTTCAGAGCAAAGTGGGGCAGTTTGTTTCTCGTGTGTAAAAAGTTATTTTATACCTTGACCTTAATTTATTGTTCTTGTTTGTGTGTAACGTTTTTTTGTTACGATTGGATATAAAAGTAATTTATGATGAATTGTATAAGTAAAAAAATACAATTGGTAGCTTCAATGAATTGATGATCACTTGGTAATAATGTTACTATGGTTAGTACATAATTTAATCGCCGTCCCATCCACATATATTTATGTATGTATACATATTTGTATTGTTTTTGCCTTCGTAAGTTTGAACCCGCGATAGTCAGCGCAACTGTTATTCGACTAGCCACCGAGTCCCTATCCATAGTCACGACCCGACCATGCCGAACCCCCATTTCAAAACCTTATATATAAACAAAGAACCCTAAAATAAATCAACTCCCCAAACCATTTACGACAATCCAGATAAAATTGAAATTCAAACAAATAAAGACAGCTTCTAAAATTACCGATATCGATAACCGGACAGCTGGAAAACGCGTCAGATTTTATCGATTCCCTCGTAAACAACGCAGTGTCATTCTATATTGACGTTTATCGATGATATTATATCGACAGTCTGAATAACTGGATGTGCCCTGCACTAGTTGAGTCGTGATATTGAAAAGTATATTTTTCATAACAAAATATCTCTATATACAGACATTAAAGTCATCTGATTCTCGTGGAAGGTAGTTCAGTTCAAAGGTAGGTCTATGTATAGGTACTAATATTACGTCTCAGAATATAAGACTTCAAATTATTCTAATTTCTTCTTTGCTCGTCTTAAAAATATAGCTATGATTGCCACAGAGAAAATCGTACTATGGAGAAATCGCTAGAAAAACCATCAGAGAGTCTTAGGTAAAATAAGAAATTTTATTTGATCTTTTTCTATACTATAATATTATAAAGAGGAAAACTTTGTTTGTTTGTTTGTTTGGTTGTAATGAATAGGCTCAACTGCTGGACCGATTTTAAAAATTCTTTCACCATTCGAAAGCTACATTATCCACAAGTGATATAGGCTATATTTTATCCGGGTACGGGCAGTAATTCCCACGGGATGCGAGTGAAACCGCGGGAAAACGGCTAGTATTATATAAAATTCTCTGTTGCCTATAAAATGATGGTAGCTCAACCTTCGTTAGTGAAATAACCGAATTATAAAAGTTATTTTCGATTATTTAGCCGACGGCGTCCAGGATAATTTACTCAGAATATAAGAGATATTTTCTCATCTAATCACGTCTTAGCTAAGGTCAATGATCGCAGGTATCAAGAACGTTCCATTCCAGACTCGATCAATTTTGATAGATAATAATAAAATGACATACCTAATTCATAACTATATCTTAGAAAATTAACGCTTGAAAAACTGCATAAAAAAGTGCTAAACATTTTTAAAATTCGAATGGAAGAACTCAATTGTGAACGTGAATATTCAAAGGGGAAATGAAAAAATAGAGAAAAAAAAATAGAAATACATTTTCTAGCGCAAGTTGCCAGTGAGAGATGTCTCGATAAATAACCATGTTTCCTTCGAAATATAGGGACTCCTTATGAATTTCAAATTCCATATTTGAATACATAATTCCGTTAAGTTCGAAAAGTTATTTTTCTTTAAATCTGTGGCGCGAATCTGGCAACATTTAAGATAATGTGTAATTTGTTATTCATAAACAACTTAGGTACCACTCGGTACTACTTCTAAATTGTGTTATTTACAAGCAAATGTATGGATTTTTTTTCCTGCACATGTTTTATTTATCGTAAGCTTACATGATCGTAAATAGGCTTTGAAGTAAGAGTATATTTAAGGTATATTAATTTGAGGTAAGTCATAGAAGGTATACTAAGTAAAAGTTAAAATGTAACAATAATAATAATACGGGCTGTTGCTATTATGATATCTATTACTTGTGTCTGATTAACTAAAAACACCAGCATACAAATCGGTTACTTCATTTAAGAGCTACGAAGCTTTAGACGGGCAATCACTCACAGCAACCAAACTTACTCCGTTTTTTGCGTCAGAGATTAAAAATAATTAATCAGCACTATACAGTGTATATTTTAATTTCTGTTATTTATCTGTCGAGACAAACACACGCGTCGCGACCTATATTCATAATAATATGCAGATTTCACAGAGCTCTTCATACAATTGTATCAATTTCACCGGCAGCTGCACTTGGTGATAAATTACAGTTCGTATTTATATTAACGTGTCCGAATTTGTATTGAACTTGTGATATTAAATGTATTGGTAGATGCTTCATTTTTTTGATCTTGATTTATTTTGGATCTCTATCTTTTTCGTTGTGAATTAGTAAGGTCAATCAATTTATAGAAAAGTGACCACCAAAATTACGTTGTCCACTTTGCATTTTATAGCCAGTAACACATGTTCCAGATAAACTGGCCTTTGATCTTGCATGTTCTTATTTAATACTTATTTCTCAGATAAATCGTGTCACCGCCAGCGGTGCACGTATTGTTCCACTAATCGATAGAAAAGTCCTCGAATCATATAAAACAAGAAGACAAGATATAGAAGAGCTTTGAAGTTGTTTCTAAGTATTTGTTCCAATATATTGTTAAAATTTTTAGAATTATGCGTGAATTGTAATTATGTTTACTAACATTCAAAAACGCTGTTCTGTTATGATTAAAACCTTTTATATTTTTCACTTATTGCTAGGTATATTGCTATGTTACTTTTTATTCGCCTCTTTTTTGTTGGTTATTGAGAGTGATACAGCAATATTCAACAGTGGGTATAGTTTGGTCAACACTAGGTAAAGTGTAGCGAGCACGGGAGGGTTATCGGTGTAACCTTCCGCGTGCAGCGTTGATTGGTCGTTAGAGGCGCGGGAGCCATTTGTACGCACTCGCGTTCATGTTAGAGATTGGATACTCAGAAAAATATGATGTAGCAAAAATGGGACATGACACGATATCGAGGCTTCCCGTCCACGTCAGACATCTTGTAGGACAGATAAACGGGCCGATTTCTTGTAGGACGTTTTTATAAGGATTTTCTGACCGACCTTTGGTAAGTCTACATTCCTCTATTGTTATCAGTGTGTTCTATTTTTCTCCTATAAAAAGTCGGTCACCGATTATCGGACGCGGGTGGACAGCCATAGTATCGAAGTACACAAATGATCTTGAATGTGTTGTACCTAGTATGATTAGGTAGATATCCTATTTCACCGTCACCGTCACCAGCAACCAAGGTCTGAGCGGCAAAGTTATTTAACGAGAGCTAAAACAACTGTTATCAAGTATAAATCTCACAAGCAAATACCACATTAACCGCTCATTCAAAGCAATCATCAAAATCGCTGAAATTTATATTTCACTATAACTATAACTTCGACTAATTTTACTATAGTATTTTTGCGTTATGATGAGTTCCCTGACAGATCTAAGTTTTCTATCACATGCATACTGCTTAAAAGCGATAACAAATAAACCAATAAAACAACGTTATTTTAAAGTATTGTCTCTTTGTTAATTACCCAGTGAACTATATTTCTTGATATTTTAAATGAACTTTATAAATATGAATGGCTAATAAACTAAATAATCGATGTTAAATAAATATGATTTAAAAAAATGTCGTAAATGTCAAATGCATGAAATGGAATGTGACTTGCGTCAATAGAGATTGACACAAGTTACTGAATCGGTCAAAAAATCGATGTAGAGTAGCGGCCATATAAAAATTCGCAGTTCCGATTTCATTTTCTTTGCCAACCGATTCGATATTAAAAAATATTCGATTTAGTTTCGTTAGGTTACATCACTATAACTATCAGTTATGAACTGTCAGGGAACTCATGATAAAATCAATGGACTATACATAGTATCAAACTCGCCATCAGCAACGCAACCCCATCCACGGGGACAGTTCAATTTAGCGTATGTGATAGACAATAGTAGCTAACTGTTCCATCATAGTGTTGGTCAGTGTTGTTATGGAGCCATTTACCTGTGTCTATTTGTGTACACCTGTCGACTATCGACAATGGATCACATTGTAGGTACAACACTATAACTGTGAAAACATTGGGTGTTTTTTGGGCGGATTTGAGTCTGGTGGTAGCAATTACTTGGACTTTTTTTATACTAGTAGCTGAATCATTAAAAACAGACTACTAATTAGTTTTACCCCGTTGTTCTTCCTGCATCCCGAGGGAACTACTAAAAAATAGCCTATGTCCTTTCTCAGGTTTTAGAATATCTACCAATAATTTAAATCAGTTCAGGGACAGACGGGCAATACTTAGACATTTACAATATTAGTGAAGCTAAGAGAGTAAAATCTACGGTTGGAACATTTAAAATAACTAAGCGTCATTCCACTTCGATACTGATAACAACGATAGATAGTATTCATAAATCCAAACATAATATGAGTTACGTAATTTCATGTGAGTTCGTATTGACTCAGTTTACTCTAGTAGGTGCATTCCAGAATTTTCCATGGAACATCGTATCCGACGCAGCAAGATTGTTGTTTCTACGAAAACTTCATGTTTGACTTTCCACGGATCATGTAGTAAGTTATCTTTTCGTGACTATGTGCTTGAAAATGTACTAAACGTGAGATAAATAAAGGTAAGATTTTCGCGAGTTTTATTTTTGCTGGAATATTATACTGTTGTGAATGTTTTGAGTCTCTTGGCTGGCTATAATATTAGTTCTACTATTATAGAAAGTAAAAATACATTTTTAGGTAGACTAGACGTTGGCTGTGGGAATGTTCGAAAGAGTTACCGTGGTCCTAAGCTCAAGGAACATGGTGGGTTTAAGTCAGTAAAAGTCTGACACTACCACATCCTGCACCAACCTCGGGAGGGGGGGGGGGCTCAGACTCTGAAATTACTGAATTGATTTGAAAAAAAATTCTTTCACTTAGCTAAGCTATATTATCCCCGGGACAGGCTATAATTTTCTGGATATAAAAAGTAGTTTTCATAGGGCAGGAAAACGCAAACAACAGGTACTGAAGTAATTTCCTAACAAATATTTGCTGCATTTCTATTAAATTATTTTACTTTTAAATACAGACCCGTATGGCGTATACACTTTTTGTACACGAAACAAATAACATGTGTGCTAGCAATTTTGTCGGAATCTCGCCTAAACACAACCTTAAAGTTATACTTGTAATTAACACAATATTGTAACTACCCAAAATAGATATTTAGATATTTTAGTTCACGATAATATTTATCCTAAAAGCTGTTTAGTTGCGCCAAAAGTTCTGCGTTCAACATCTGTGCGATCAAAAGGTTGGTACACACTTTGCGATATTACTATGTGGTATGTGATGGTCTCACACTGAAAAAAATATTGTTTTTTACACTTACTTTCCTTAAATTTTCTAGACGGTTCAATTTAAAATTCTACCAGCATAATTATATTTTAATTTAATTCCCTTTTAAGTTGAACTGTGTAAATTAAAAGTAGTTATAAATCTTGGTAGGTAATCGTTTTTTTATTCCGCATAAAACTTTCACGGGATTTATTAAAAAAAAAATTATGATCAAACCGTGAGACAGTAAAAGGTGTTTCGTGCAATACGTGCACCTTTGCTAGTGTAATTTCACCCTTACATTTAGCAGTTTTGAAACAAAGTAGCTTTAATAGTACGTTCATAATTAGAAATGCTTATGCAACTTCAGTATAGTGCAATTAAAAAGACTGTAGAAGATTAAGATTAATTAAATATTAAGATTATACATACTTTTATGAAAAAAATGTTCTTTGATTTGGGGGCACGGCAGTGCCCCCGCCAAGTCGAGCGCAAAGCAAACACTGCCGTACCATCCTTTACTGGAACCATTTCGCCGCATTTTGAGGCCCCTATTTGAGAACCTCTGGATAAGACCAGAACGCAGAAATTTTGGTCATCAAGAAAGCTATAATCACATACTTAAAAACCAGAATTTCAAGTCTGTAGGTAATTTAGTTCCGAAGCTAAGCGAAAGCAAAGTTTCACATTTTCGACACTCACTCACTCATGATCATCAAAATAGAACTAGTACTTCCCATAATCTCAGAGAGCTGAAA
>NWSH02000006.1:9961926-9976133 GCA_002382865.2 Heliothis virescens | reverse complement strand
AGCTACATTATCCACGAGTGACATAGGCTATATTTTATCCGGGTACGAGCAGTAATTCCCACGGGATGCGAGTGAAACCGCGGGGAAACGGCTAGTCAATTATAAACATTTAAAAAAAAATGTTTTTTTTAAACATTTTTTTAAACATACTTAATATAAAAATCAGTCTTTTCTAATCACACATTCTGTCGATATACTGAAGAAAAACAGTTTGTGCATTACTAATTGATAACATTTAAGCAATCATCTCCGTAGACTTCTGCTATCCTGGTACTTGTTGTAACTAATAGTGATTCAATTTCAACCCTTTATTTTTATTTTTGGCCATTATTTCGCTAAGGTAAGTCGCTTATGCATCTACTTCCAATTCAGTTATGATTCCCTAGTACTAAGCGGAATGTCCATCGATATTTAATACAAAACCTTTATGATGTTCTCAATGTTTCATCGCATATGCGTTTAAAAGAATAAATCACTAATCTTATTCAGTTGTCACGACGCATAACATTTTTATACCGACTGTACCTCAGTAAGATGTTATGGAAGAAAATTAAACTTTAACATTTTAATATTTCGTTTAAAATATTTAAAATAATTTACTGTTTAAAGTATTCGTTGGGCAAAATGAAACTTAAAGTACCTTTTTACTGTAATATTTATTTCTAAATAAAAATGCCGTGGATGCATTTGGGAATCGATGTTTGCGTTTCAAAAGTTTGCTAAACAAAAGAATGGGGCAGATTGCGAATAACCCGCACACGAAGGGTTCCTATTACCTTTAACTAGCCAAACTACAAACTTTTATCGGCAACAAAAAATAACTTTGTTTTTCATACAAATATACGAATAACAAAGTTATAATTTGCGGTTTCTGAAAAAGTGCTATATTTCAAAAATTGCTGACTATATTTCATTCAAACCAATTTTGGTTGGTAGTTTCTTATTGAGATGTTTAACCTATATGTAAACTTTTTCAGATTTTTCACTTTGGTAGTTTAAAAATTACAGGACACATTTTGGCACTTTGGAAGTGTCTTACTCTGAAATTGACTTTCATAAAAAATGGTTTTAGGAACCTACCAAGTTTTAACTGTGTAGTCTTAATCGTTTCGGAATAAAGTGGCTGTGACATACAGATTGACAGACAGACAGACATGACGAATCTATAAGGGTTCCGTTTTTTGCCGTTCGGCTACGGAACCCTAAAAATTGAAGCTGTCGAAGACGTAAGTAAAATTTTATATCTTATTTGACACAGACATAAAATAAACAGCTAATAAATCCAGCTCATTTCAATCAGGATTTGATAGTTCTACAAAGCAGTAGAAATGTTTCAGCCTCGATTTTAGTGTCTCTTTTATATTGAATCAGATAGCGGAATATTCATTTTGTTCATAAAGAATACTAAATTTAGTACATTTTGGAAAATCTCTCATTATATCATCTAAGAAGTTTAATCCTTTACCTTTTTCTTTTAATCATATCGATAACGCTTTAATAGAAAACGAGTGTTTACGTCACGTTTAAAAATAAACCTCTGAAACTATTAAGATATAACTTCGTTGGGAGGCAGTTTACTTAGGATGGCACTTAGATTCGAGATATCATAGCTTCCAATATTAAAAGCCAAATAAACTCACGGCGGAGCCGTAACACAAAAATACAAAAACGTATTAAATAAAGTAGCAAACTAACAGCCAGCACCCTTGACAAAACTAAAAAGAGAATTTAATTTAGCACTAAAATGAGTTCCATTTTTAAACGTACTTTTGTCAGTACTTTTACAACTGTAGCTTCCAGAAAGTACTATCATAATCAGACATAACTCGACGGTAGTTTATCACCGCTAGGTTTTCAGCACTTTTTTACAGCCGTACTTCGTTGACAGTCGGCGCTGAAAACTTTACCATGTCACGTAGTTTTGTTAGATTTTGTGCCAAAAAATTGAATGGCAATTTTGTTGCTGGAGATTTTTTTAAGGGAAATAAAATATTTTTATTTCGTTGGATTGAAAGTGCAAGAAAGAAAAATTTTTTTGTAGAAAGGAATTTGGCATTTCAATAACAGCTACTAGTGCATTAACTAATTTTTGTCCGGGTGCACAAAATACTTTCCACGGGGTGGAACCACTGGTGGAAATAAATATTTCATAGGTACTCTATTTTCTTTAGAGCTTTAAAAGAGCACGAGGGTAAACAAAAGTTTCTTTTGGTAAAAATGATTGAACAAAATCACAAATTTCCTGAATTCTGACACAGACGGGGTTAATCCCCAGAACCAGACCAGACATAACTTCCCATAACGAATTCCCAAATAACCTGGAAGCCATCCAGCTCTAACACTTAAAAAACTGTCCAAAAATCACCGACACGTAATCCAGCATATGATGGGAATAAGAAATGAGCCAAGACTTTGAACAAAATCATTCGCTGGAGTGAAGAAAATTTCTGGTACAGAGAACAACGCATTAACCTATCACTATCTGTCAAATTTCTTCAATAGATTTTCAACCTTATCACAATAGTTGAAGGTTGATTTTCGATTGGTAAAATTTGACAGCTTTGTGGAGGTTGGATCTGCTGTCGTCTGTATTTTAGACCGTCATATTTGGAACATTGCCTGAACAATTATTAATGGTAACTCTTTGCATGCACCGAGGTGCTATATTGGCGATATCGCGTGCACAATTGGATAAATTCCAACAACGCCCCGTGTTTAACGCGATAAACAGAAATAAAGAACGGTTGCCTACTTTATAGGCTCTTGGCACACTTGCTTCGTTGTAAACAATTAGATTTTGATGTCAAATCTTTGTGGAAGTGGGAAACAGTTGTGACCTAGTATCTTAAAATATATCGTATAATTGGATTTATAAATATTTATAGGCAAAACTAATGACTAAACTAAGGTGCAATCCAAAACACCTTATTAAATCTTCATTTACATAAAACAATTAAATATTTATTCGACAAACTCTATATACGTACATTTGAAATGACCTTCCGACTAGCAAAATATATTTTCCATACCAATAACACAGATGTGTGATTCCACACTATGTGTACCGAATAATATTGATCACAAAAGGGCTGGCTCTAGGGATACAAAGTATTAGGAACGCGGAAAACTCTAAAAGTTATTCAAAACGCCAAATAAACTATTCAACTGTAGACTTATTCGTAATGTCAGTTAGTTATAATGTGATTTAACATTATCATCTCATCAGTACACCCAAAGAGTTGTAATCATTAGTAAAAATATAATAATATGTTTGTATTTAGGAAAACCCGATAAACAGCCACTATAGGGTAGTAACTGAAAAACTTCCTATATCGGAGACTGGCTGCCTGACTTTAAAGCTAACTGATCCAATGACATAAATTTAGAAATCGAAAACGGGACAAGTGGTTTAAAGGTAATTTAAAAACAACAGAAGAGTTCTTAACTTTCATGGTCTTTCATGGATAGGAAAATTTCAGTTGGCTAGCTCTTTTTTTTATCGATGGGAAATCATCAGTATGACCCCTCCCGCTGTGGGTGACAGCGGGAGGAAGTGTCATACTTTTAGTGACTAAAACCCACCGTGTTCCTTCGGAAGCCCTTTGTGTGCCAGGGATACGGTAACTCTTTTGAACAAGCCCAGCCCCGACAGGCTCTGGCCCTAGTGGGCCCTGCAGGGAGTTGGCTAGCTCTCAGGTGAATTTCTATAACCTATCCATTGATATGCAATTAGCTTCATATAAATTACATCTTTCAATCTCTAATCTCAAAACTGTGAATAGATAGGTTATAAAAATCCGTAGTAACTCGTCGAGTAGTTTTTACTGAAGCTCCTGAAAATTCACTCATAAACTAAATAGTAGCTTATTTTTTTCTTCACCGAAACATTATCCTGTGTCTAGACAGGTAAGCACTTAACCTTATTCTATTTACAGCTTAAGATCTAAAAGATGTATTTCTGTGCTAATATTATTATGGTTTTTCAAATTTAAACATGTGAAAGTCAAAAAGAAAACTAAGGAATTCAGACTGACTTAGATACTAAGTTTTTGTGCAATTACTACATTTTTCCACGCAAAAGAACAGAAGTAAACTAATATTAATGAACATATTTTTTTTCAGTAGCCTGTATTGTCCTACTTCTGGGCAAAGGCCTCCCTCCCCCAAAGTCTTATATTCTTCTCTCTCTGAAGCATGTTTTGGCCAGTTAGCGAGAAAATTGACAATAATTACATACGAACATTTAAATTAAATTATTTCAAGCTGATTAACAGCCGCAGCGCCACGTAAACCCAGTTGAAAACCAACATCAGCAAGTAGTTTTCTGGCATAAATGTCATAGTGCCGTCTATTTTGTACCTTTTCTTATTTGATTAATACTTATTCCATGTTGTGTGATCTTGTCTCTATAAATGACTTCTTTTTCTTTGCTATTTCAAAACCATTCGATATGTGACTGTCCTTTGATTTATAAAAATTAAACTAAGCAATCAGCCTAAATATACTTACAACATCGTTCTACCAAAACACACATTAGGACTAATTAACACTCTATACTTTGCTACCTAAAATGTGTCTGCAGCCTAACTCCTTAATAACATTAGCTTTGTTCCAGACCCTATCTTTTAAGAAAATAGCCTTTGTTGTTTAAACAAAAGCATTGTAAATGTTTAATTACGTTAGATACCGTTTTCATTGTTAATCGACCGAAGGTTCTTAGACTTGGTTTCTCCAAGGACACCGGGATGGTCCAAGGTCAAAATTAATGCAAATTCTACAATCTAATCCAGTTATTTAGTACTAATTTTGTAAAAGTGAAGGTTTGGGTGAGTTTTTTATGTCAATGGGAATTAGGTTTCCACTTATACTGAATATTATTTTGGTGCACGGCAAGTCTTATTTTTTATAAAAAAAACCTAATCCTAAACGATTCCCGCAATTATGACACCAGAAATAATTTTAAAATTGTTTCAGCAAACACAAAGATTGAAACGTTACCTACAAACTCACAAACGAACGAAACGAATATTACCTTTTTACAATATGATTGTAGATTTCAAAAATTGCTAATTGAATTTTAATAACACTGATAAATGACGTTTATGATCCAAATAAGTAACCCAAACTCTAAGGGTCAACTCACACCGAGACGCGACGCGACGCGACGCTGTACGCAGATTTTACATAGAGCGACTCAAAATATACTTTATTCACTACACGAAACGATACACATTTAATTGTGAGAATTCAGATACGTTGCGCTGCACCTCGAGACGCCGCGCGGCGCAGCGCGACGCATCTTGACGCAGCGGTGACGCGCGGCGTGCAAGATCGGTGCTGCATCTCGCGATTTGCTTTGTTTTTAAGATGCGTCGCGTCGCGTCACGTCTTGTTGTGAATTGACCCTAAGTAATGCAGCTTCAGCATTCCATTTTCAAATTCCAAAAATACCAATAGTAATTGTTAGTTGCCAGTCCAAATATAACCTGAAATGCTAGAAACTTTTAGCTTTGATGCATTTGTTAGTGAAGTAGGTCAAATTAATTGGTATCTAGCTAAAGCATTCCAATCAAACCCAGCCGTGTTTCTCTTTGATGTCGCATGAATATTGTACTCCTCACGTTTCAAAGCTCTGCTAACGTAGTGTTGCCAGGTCGAATTTTGATATTATATCATATTATTTTAGAATTTTATAGACTTTGAAGTAAATATGGTTTTGTTTGAATAAAATAAAGTTACGGATGGATACCATTTTATATTTTTGATTATTATTTATGTTAGGTATATATTTTCTTAGAACGATACTTTTTTTAGTTTTTTTTTTTTAATTTTATTTTTTCTACGACTGCTTTTGTTTCTGTGTTACCAGGGTTTTTTGTTATATTTCTAAGTTTGTATAAAAAAATGCATTATCCATTTGCTATGAAAATTAGCCAAATCTTAAGCATTACTTTGTTTCATTATTCAAAATAACATTAACTTCTTAACTACCAAGATACCTATAAACGCTATAACAACACTTAGAGATGCAATAATGCATCGGGATAACTCACACGAAAGCGTGGATCCAAAGGAAGGATGTCTTTATGAGATCGCTATTACACCTGTTGAGATCTAAGTATCTTATTACAGTCCTAGGTGAAGATATTTGATAGGATATTTTAATTGTAATTTATTGGATATCTATATCATGTTTATAGTGCCAATCAGTAAGACTAAAAGGTGATATTCCGTGGATTAGTCATCATTTTGCCATGACGTGTTCTTCCGTGTCCCGGCTGTCATTTAAAGGCGGTTGTTACGGGTAGACAGAAGCCCGAAAATGTGACAGTTAGTCTCTACAAGGGGATATCGGGCTGCCCGGGTAACTGAGTTGAATAAGTAAATGGGCAGTCGCTGCATATAAATCATATTCTGGAAGTCGAGCCCATCATAGTTGGATAAAGACTAGACAGATGATATACTATTACTCACCACCCACAAGCCCGACCTTTTTAACCTTGCATTAAGCTATAACTTAACCATGCAAGCATAACTACCATCGCGTTACGAACGCCCATAAAAACCGCTAATAACAATGAAAGATAGTAAAAACCGGCCAAGTGCGAGTTGGACTCGCGCACGTAGGGTTCCGTACCATTATCTATGAAAAATGAACGTATCTATTACCAACAACTAGCCAAAATACAAACATTTTTCGGACCGCAAAAACAACTTTGTTTTTCATACAAATGTATGAATAACAAAGTTATAATTTGCGGTTTCACACGTATATTTAAATTTTTAGTATTTGTTGTTATAGCGGCAACGGAAATATATCATTTGTGAAAATTTCAGCTTTCTAGCTATCACGGTTAATGAGATACAGCGTGGAGACAGACAGACAGACAACGAAGTCTTAGTAATAGGGTCCCGTTTTACCTTTTGGGTACGGAACCCTAAAAATAAGCCCACTTTGGACAAGTTCCAATCCGGTGCACGTTGTATGCAAAGCCAATGTTTACTTGCGCTTTTGAGCCGTAATTGGTGTATCACACTCATACGGGCCCTACATACTCGTATGTTTTGTTCAGTTAGCTCGTGAGATTCGAATAAATATTGGCCGTGGAACTCGAATGGTGGGAACATCGAATAGGTGGTTTATTCTGGTTATGGTATATCGCGCGCGTTCGTTAGATTTTGTATTATTTTTGCAAGTTTTCTCGAAGTTGTCTGTCTGTGTAAATTAGTGGATTTACTTCGATGTTAGTATTTTGTGCTTTTTGGGTATGCAGCTATGAAATTGTATTTTCTTAATATCACTTACCTGATAGGGCCGTTAATTAACCACCACCTGAGCGTGTACTATATTTTTTTTGTGTAAATCTCTCGATCTAGTTAGTCCTGGCAGCTAACTTTATTTTATTTTTAAATAACTTATAGTAAAATTAAAGTAAATATCAATACTTATGCATGAAAGGGTATGTATATTAAATAGCATAGCGAAATAGAGTCAGGTTGCACTCGCTGCTTCTAGTTACAAAGTAGTCGGTAATGTGTAGAACAAATATCGTGTATTTGTGTAGCGATGCATAACAAACAAACGCTCAGCTCGCTATCTACTAAAATGAACAACTGCGATGCGGTACACTCGCTCACAAAAGTGCTAGATGTATTCCGCGGTTTTAGCTACATTATGTTGGAATCACACGCCACACACACACACACAGCAGTTTCTACTTCGTGCACCCGGATAAACAGTCGCCTATAACCTTCCTCATATTATTCTTTAAATATAAAATAGGCCATGTGTTGAACATGGCCTATTTCATATTTAAAGACTTTTTCAAATCGGCTCAGTCGTCCTTGAGATTAGCTCAAGTGATCCAATGAACAAATTCTTCAGTTTAATTTTAGTATAAATTCGACGTCCTTTGATTCAGTCTTCCAAAACCTTGAACTTGACAGTCTGACTGGTGGTACGCTCCAGCATTTATAACTATTATTACACGTAGACTGAATAGCCAAGGGTATCAATAACCATTGTTTCATGAAACTTCTTCCTGTACTGCCAAATCTATTTGAAGTTAATGCAACATGTTATTCACTTCCATTGTCACTTTAGCCTTCATACCGTCATTCACTCATATCTTAGTCATGTCATCTTTTAAACATCCTTACTTTAACCTTACACAATGAAATCAAGCTCAAGATGCTCCAGCTCGAATTTCAATCCTCTTTATTCCTAACAATAGCTCTGACCGTGGTTACATCGTCTGCCTAGCCTTCTCTCAACTATATTGGGTCGGCTTCCAGTCTAACCAGATGCAGTTTATAACCTGTGTTTTACAAGNTGAGTTTCGGTACGTTATTGACGTTAAAGCCGCTTAGCTTTTTGCGGCTGTCGCTAGCTAACAGGGTTGTGGAGGTCAGACAGGCAGTCGCTCCATGTAAAACTCTGGTTCTCAGCTGCATCCGTTAAGACTGGAAGCCGACCCCAACGTAGTAGTTGGGAAAATTATCCGGGCAACCCGATACCCATTGGTAAGACTGGTTGGCAGACTTTCTGGCATCTAACTACCCGTAACGACTGCCAAAGATGTTCAAATGACAACCGGGACCCACCAATTTATTGTGCTTTCCGAAGCACAGAGAAATGTCATGACAAGATGGTCATGACATTTCATCCATGGAATCCATGGACCGACTTCACCAAACGTTGCTTAACCTTATGATAGATCGATCCACGTGGCTTTAGCTTAGACAGGGGGCTCATATTACCGTGGTTATACAAGCTGTTGATTTGCATCCTGATAATTGTTCAGGTGGTTGAGGAACGCGAAAAAAAAACTGAAACACTTTTGGTAGTAACTGTACTCCGCTCGATTTGTGTTTAACTAATGCAATAGATACACACGTTGGCGAGCTGCATAAACATCGCCAAACTGGATACAAACGCGCGTTTACCGTGAATGAAACTATATTACTATACTCCGTTAAAAATAACATTAGGTACCAGTTACTTTAGGTGGATTACTTACACATTAGCACATGAATATTGACGGACGACGGTCTCATCATCTCTCTGGTTTATATAATTATTAATTCCTACGGCTACGCTCTGGCTACTTCTATATAGCTAAGTACAAAAAAGTAAATCAAACTCTTTCAAAGATGGTTTAGGATATCTATTTAATTCGTGACATCAAACGTAACTGTGAAAAGTGTGTTATTAAGTTGACAGCAGCCTGTTTACCAAATTCAAACCTATAAACAATACAAGCATGACATAATATCCTAACTCCTAAATAAGCTATACAGCTCAACAAACCAACGAAACAACGAACATTTAAAATCCATTTAACCTCCAAACGAAAATCTTAATCAATGCAACCAAACCGACAGAAGGAAAGCGAGCAATCTATTTTGTATCGGACCGCAAGTCAGTATAAGATCGTACACTGTATAGCAACGACACAGTCACACAGACCGCCGCCCGTCAAGTCTCGAATTTGCATTCCAAATTCACCAATTGACTGAGTGCGCCAACGAGCTGAAGTTACACCGTACTGTAATAATGTTAATGTTACCAGTTATTTGATCCAGCTCGGTTGAGGGTATGGTGGATTGGGGAAGATGTGGAGTTTGCTTGGAAAATAATCTATATCTATCTATCTATAATAAATCTGTAGAGAGGTCAATTGTGTACATTAAATATATTTCCAAAATAACTATCAGGCGGGATTAGGGGTCGATACTGATGCCAAAAATGCAATCAGTAGAATTTTTGTCTGTCTGTCTGTCAGAAGCTAGTTCTTATTAAAAATACAAAACTTAAAATTATAGAATTAAAAAAGGGCGTCTAAATTAATTCTTATTGATACTTATAGAATACTGCTGAAGAGTTCGTTTGTTTGTACGGGGTAGTGTTAGGTGTGGAAGGATTTGAAAAAAATAGTCGTAGGCGATTTTTCAAGGTTATACTTATAGGAGGAAGGGAGTGTAGGTTAGTTTTTATCGGGGTACGTAAAGTTGTATACAAGGGGTGCGGGTGAATCTGCTGGTAGAAGCTAGTTCTTTTATAATATCTAGTGTATGTATATTTTAGTTTGTACAGGCGACAGGACATTAAACTACCACAATCTGTCAAATTTCTTCAATAGATTTTCAACCTTATCACAATAGTGGAAGGTTAACGTTCGATTGGTAAAATTTGACAGATTCAGGTAGGGTGACTTGCTGTCGTCTGTAGGTTTTCAAATAGTTGACTTTACTGTGTAACTGTTTTAATCTACAGCAGGACCCATTAATACTAATATTTATTTATTTCCGATTACACCACAGTGCAACAAACACCCACAGTTACAAGACTGACTATAAATTTCTATTCCTTACAATAGTTACAGAGATTGCACCTGGGATCTGTCTTAGTGGTCTTAGTCTAAACTTGGACCAAAGATAAATCCCACTGAAGTTTACCGCTTCGGGCAAGAAACGACAAATTGAGTTATCAACTTGTGGGAATACCTGAACATCATTTCTCTGATGTCGTGAAATAAAAAACGTACGTGAACTTATCAAGATATATATTTTTGGCGCACTAAATTATGTATCTGAGGTATGTTTTTATGTCTAGAAGTATAATGGTTTTATGTTCGTTTGGAGGAATTTGCGTGTGTTAGTCTTTTTTCTTGAGTTGTGTGCAAAAATAATATCTCAAATATTTATATCAGTAGCTACTAACATCACCATGTAGGTATCTGCAGAGAGAAAAATTTACTACATGAAGATAGTGACTTCATTGTCTTCAAATGATGACGAAAAGTTTAAAACGTGAGTAGGTATACTTTTATGGTCATTTATTAATATGTTTTTTAACAGGAATTGATTAATTAATCAAAAACAATATGAATTTAAGACGCTAGACAACTCATGAACCAGCGACAAAGTTCCTTTGCACGTAATTTAAGCAACCCAATTCCACAATGAAAACTGATACAAACACTCCAAGGCAGGCTTGCAACATTAGAGGTAATTTCATTGATAATTTATATCAATTTTCGCTTTTCATGTCTTATTATCTTTAGCAATTATCCTCCCAAAGGCCCGGTCTTCCATTATAAACGATATTTACTTAGTTAATTTCTTGCCATATTTCCGAGTTTGAAGTCATTGGAATTTTAGGAATTACGAATATTTCTCTGGATTCGCTAAATTGGTTAGGAAAGGACTTAAGGCCTTTGGGACAAATGCTTGCGTCTAATAACTGTGAGGTAATTTTATTTAAAGGGAGGAGACAAGAACTTTTGAGGCTTCTCTAGAGCTATATTTAAATTATGTCACCCGCATCCCGAGGGAACCACTTTTCGCACATGAATAAAAAGTTGCCTGTCTTATGTTACTCTGATATAGGTATGTATATAACTGTGATATAAACCTCACCTATCACCTATCATTAGTTTCCTCAATTTATCGTCAAAACACTTTCTTATGGCGAGCAAGTAAGACCTTAAATATGACTTGCAAAACACACGACATTGATATTTTTAACGCAAACTTGGTATCAGTGAAAAGGTTGCTAAGCCGAGATTTTTTTTCGTAAATTGTTAGGGTAGTCAAAGATTTATATATATTGTAATAGATATTGTTAGAAGTTAAACGTTATTGCTATTTTCATCTGTCAAACTTATTATGCAGTGTATCAGTGAAGACTTGTAATTGGCTGTGTGTTGCAATTTTATGTAAAAATCTATTGTTATAGCTGTTAGTCTTCCTTATATATAAATAAATAAATAAATAAAGATTCCATTTGGTAGTTTTTGTGTGAAAGAGTAACAAATATACCGACATATCCACACCCACATGCATTCTACCACACATACATCCTTATTAAGTATTACATTTATTATGTAGTAGGATTGTCAACATTTGGTGGAGTTTGTGGCGCCGCTGAATTTATCACCATGATCTTGAGGATAAAAAGTTTATTAAAATTCTGTCATCCATCAGGATGATGATGGATGGATGGAGGATGATGCTAATTTTAACACATATTACATTTTCAACATTTTTGTATCCAATAAAAATACCTACTTCAGTTACAATTACTTCTAAATTCGATCGAAACTTGTATTTCCATTCTTGAATTCCAGAAACAATAACAACTATATATAAGCGGATCAATTCCCAATAAAGAGCGCGTAAACTTACCAAAAACTAGGGTTCCAGGCTACGTAAATAAAGGTTCATAAATACTTTACCTTCCTTCACGTAGCCAAGGGTCACGTACTCCCAAAAAAATCTCCCGCCAACCGAAGGGTTCGAAATTCGTAATTCAATAAGAGAGCCCTGGCCACACTCCCTTCGGGGCCGATCGGCCGACAGTCATATCCAACAAATTGATGAGATTTACAGCCGAGATTCCCCGAAGTTAGCCGAAGGGAAATTAAGTTCGGAAACTTTTCAAGTTGTTCTACAAACGTACTGACCTTATCGTTTGAGTTTAAGTTTCAAACCTTTTTTGTGATCGTTTAGACAGGAATAGTTTAAGAGAGATAAGATGTTGCTCGAGTTTTTCAAGCTAAAAAATTGTCTTTTTGCGTAGTTAAGTAAGTAAAAAAACGTATTTAGATCGTAGAATATAGGAGACATTATTTTAAAACTTTTTTGAAAATTATTGTAACAAAGCCAAGCAGGAGAGTGAAACTCCATTTATTCTATTAATGTCAATTTCTAAAACAAATCACAACACATAAGTTTTAAGACTAACCTATCTACTCAAGAAATTAAGAGATAAGTACCTAGATGAGATTACCAATTTAAATCAGTATTTGACTATTAAAATGAATGGAATGTGACCTCGACTTGTGATAATAAATATGGATACTGTAAAGCAATTGGGAAAATATTAAGAGATAATTTACATTGAATCATGATTTGGTTTACCAGACGAATTTCTTTCGAGTAAAAAATGTTACATATCTACGAGTATTGTATGTTATGTTGAGTTTAACTGCCTCGTTGGTCTAGTGGTCGCATAGCCGACTGCTGTGCACTGTGCACGAGGTCTCGGGTTCGATTCCCGGGACGGGCCGAAATCGCTTTGTGGGTTTTAGAAGCTTTCACAAAGCAGCCCGGATTTGGAAGTTGGTGATTGATTCACCCGTGCATCGGAGAGCACGTTAATGTCGGTCCTGCGCCTAATCTCTCTCCGGTCGTGTTGGATTGCCGTCCCATCGGGTTATGAGAGTGAGGGAATAGGGAGTGCACCTGTGTCTGCGCAAATGCTTGTACACTATAATATATCCTGCGCAGCTGGCTGATCTCCTTATATGAGAACAGCCGCCGTGGCCGACATTCGGCTAGGACGCTATTATGTTACGGCTAAAATCCTTACCAATATTATAAATGCGAAAGCAACTCTTTCTATCCATCTGAAATTCGGACTTTGACGCTAAGACTACTAAACTGATTAAAATGAATAATATTGGGAAACATAAAGTCTTAAGACACAGGCTACTTTTTATCCTGATGCATGATGTAGTCCTCTCGAGATGAGAAGCAAATAGTATTTAATAAGTATTTTGGGAAATACTTTGTACAAAATGTGGCAAAAACTGTAAAACAGCTAATAGCCCTGTAATATTGCGATTTGAACAAATCCCGCCTTATTATCGAATAACTGAGGATTTGTAACCTATCTATTCTTTGTTTTGTGGTAAGAGATTAAAATTCGACATAATTTATATAGAGATAATATATAAGTTCAATCTTTGATCGAAAGTCAATGGATAGGTTATATAAATCCGTCGTAAGCTAACAACAGTTATAATCATCAAATTATTTCTGTTATCATTACTTTCAGACGATAACCAGCCATTAATTATCCATTTCCAGATACAGATAATATTTGTTATATCTGCAACAGACATCGTGATTGATGGTAACAAAATATATTATTACATACTTGTATATAGGGTGACTGGTAATTAGTGACCGATACTTGAACACGTGATTCTACCCATGATTACAAACAACTTTCCCAAAAAAACTTTTTTTTTTTTTACTCACTAGTTTAGCCACAGTAGCTGTTTGAAACTGCAATTAGCAGTTGCGCCTTTTCCCGATGAGCTATTACGGTAATTGTGTTAATACTCTTTGTGTTTTATTGGCCACTAACAATCTGTCACGTTTTTAGATTAATAATGCTGTCATTGCAAATTAACAGG
>NWSH02000006.1:9946563-9961826 GCA_002382865.2 Heliothis virescens | reverse complement strand
CAACTTTTCAAATACCTTACTGAGAACTGGTAAGACAGACACGGGTCTGTAGTTGTTGGATTCATTAGTGATTGATACACACGTGCATACCAATAGAATAAGAAAATGGTATTAGGTTGTCGTAGGCTACATATATGTATATCTGATTTGAATATAGATAGATAAATTAATATTTTAACTGTTTTTCTACGTCCGTTTTAAGACATAATAATAAAATGATGTTAAAAATTATTAGGAACACTTTCACACATTAAACACAGAGAAAAATACATTATTCAATTCAAAAAGGGAGCACAATATTTTACTACCAAAAATGTACTGTAAGATAAACTTACTCGATCCTTTACAAAACCTCAATACGTTTAAATAACCCANATAAAATGATGTTAAAAATTATTAGGAACACTTTCACACATTAAACACAGAGAAAAATACATTATTCAATTCAAAAAGGGAGCACAATATTTTACTACCAAAAATGTACTGTAAGATAAACTTACTCGATCCTTTACAAAACCTCAATACGTTTAAATAACCCACAAGTTCAAAACAAAACAAAAGAAATCGCCAATCCTTACGCGTCTCGATTTGTAGCCGCCAGAGTAACAAATGTACCAAAATTGGCCCAATAAACTACATAAGTCCTTGGTCTCTGAATGGCTATTAGCCGTTGACCGCGGCTACCGACCCGGCTATTTGCCACATTAATTATTTAAATGTACCTACAACCGTGCCAATCCCAAGGGCTTCTTGTTGTTAATAATTTTGTTCTTGATAACTTCGTGCCGTGGTCCAATGTGGTTCTAGAACATCTTTGTGAGATGAAGATGTGGTCTGGTTGCGTTTCTTGAAAGCATGATGTATAACGTAGATATTAGATAATCTGACAACTGGACCCATTAATTAAACGTGCCTTTCGAAATACGGAGGAAATCGTCATCACAAGATGGTCACCCATCCATTAAGGACAGGCCGCATCCAGCGTTGCATAACATTTTAATCGATCGATCCGCTTGTCTGTTACTAAGCAGCACCTCCTCAAAATTCGAACCATGTAAGCGAGATATCGGCACAGAATTCCACCTAATCTCACACTCAAGGAAAAAAGAAAAGAAAAAAATCTACTGTATATAAGGGCAGGACTCAATTACGGGTGAACACTGCCAAGGATGGGTACCTTGCGGTCGGACAAAGTCAGTAATTAGAGAAAATCAAATGACGGTCCGGTGTATTCACGACCTAAAATAACATTAGAAGGAAGACATTGGGCTTGTGTCCTTCTAATAAAGCTGTGTGTACACTGTATAATTGTGGTGTCGTTGTGTTACTGTTGCATTTTGCGTTTGACTGGTTTTTATGTCTGTATAAAAAATTTGGAGATAAAATGATTTCGTTCATAGCTAGCAAAGCGCTAATGGATTGTTTTGGTCCTTATAACAACAATTCACTATTACCTATCGGAAATGTTTTAATTTTTCTTTTTAGTTGAATAAATGAGGAAAGTATAGATATAAGTCGCTAGTAAATAATATTTTTTTGCCAGTTTTTCTTCTTTCGACAAAAACATTACATCCTCCACTTAACCTCTTGGGTCACAAGATATCTGTTTGAAAAGCTTGTCTTACCATTTGTTATGGTAGTTCAAACAATGACAAAGGAAATAACAAGCCTGATTCCGGTATCTACTTATATCTGCGAATGCGACATAGTTCCGATTCCCATTGTTGTGCACTTGAATTATTTCAGCTGTACCAATTTGTAGTGATGGGAGCGCCTCTATCGATGAAGCTTAATTTTGATTTATAAATAAAAAAATTAACAGCGTGGAATATATTTTTTTGCTTGTGTGGGATTTTGTTTTGTTTTCTAATATTGAAAATTTTCGTGGTATCTCATTCGCACGGTGTTTTGATAATAAACGATTTCATAGCTTAGTTCATGATCAATTAAAAATACTTTGTATTATTTTTATATAAATTTTCTAAAGTCAGTATTCTCAGTATATTTATAAATATATTTCCAAAATAACTATCAGGGGGTGATTAGGGATCAATACTGATGCCAAAAACGCAATCAGTAGAATTTTTGTCTGTGTTTGTATAACCGGTATAGAAACAAAAACTACTTCACGGATTTTAACGTAACTTGGCACAATTATTATTCATACTCCTGAGATGGTTATAGTATACTTTTCATCACGCTACAATCAATAGGAGCAGAGAAGTAAAGGGAAAGACCTTTATTTATGACGACCCATTGTCGCTGGCATAAGCGACATGAACCGCGAACGAAGTCGCTGGCAGAAACTAGTCTTAAATACTATAACTTGCCAACAAATACCTAATATTTCTAATTAAACCATTTATCGACAACTTAACATCACTACAAATGAAACGGACCATTGAAGTTGTCTAGTCGATATTCGCGCACAATGATAAGAGAAAATAATGGCTATTGCAATGATTGTTCTATCGCATTAGAACGAGAATGCTTTAAAATTAAAATGCTTAAAAAAATAATTCCTTTCAACAAGGCCATTAATCCTTTAATTAATTTCTTTTAGATAGTGAAGCATCACAAAATGAAGTATATAGAATGGGTGTGGATTTTTCAAAGATTGCTAACCTTGTATTTCATTATTTCCAAACAAATGTGATTTTCTATATTATGAAACTTGAAAATTACACAGTACACCACATTACTTCCCATGCCCGTCAAGCCCTGGCAGATATTTTTCGAGTACATTATATAAAAATCCACTTCACAAAAAACTTTTATTTTGTCCCTTTCAGGCTCTCTAAGTCATTAGCCATCAACAGACCTGCAGACACGGACTTCTAGAGCCTTGTTTTATATGACTCGGCGACACGACAACCGTTGAACGACAAGTATGGCTCACCAGCGTTTGTAACATCAAACAGCTACACCTATAGATACAGCTACAGATTGACCATTATTCTGATTCCTCCCCTAGTTAAAAGTTGACACGACGCTCCTAAGTAGAACATTATACAAAACGACTAAAATCCATTATGGCTGTGTAGTTTCTCCTGTCAAGAGTAGCCTCAATGGGTTGAGCAAACGTATGTAATCTATTCGAGGGCACTCCACAAGTCGAGTGGGATTACAGTCACCGGCTACGTTGTTGAGGAACCAATGGCCCATAGCATGAATGTTAGGGTTGTTGAATTGTTAGGGTTCTATTGTAGAAAATGTGAAGTTATTTTTATATTAGTTTTCAAAGTCTAAGATAGAGGTAATGTTAAAATGTAATGTTAGGCAACGTTTTTTTCCATTTTTATGTGAAACTGTCCCTGTGTGTGTCTGGTAGTTATATTCTATGCCAAATATAGCTTGTATTACAGATTTCTATGTCATCCCTACTTCCCTACTAATATCATAAATGCGAAAGTAGCTGTCTGTCTGTTACGATTTTACGCCTAAACCAGTGAGCCGATTTTAATGAAATTTGGTACAGAGATAGAGGTACAAGACCCTGAGGAACCACATAGGCTACTTTTTATCCGGGTACGAGAAATAGTTCCCTCGTGAAGCGGGAGAAGCCGCTGGCAGAAGCTAGTAAATAATAAATAGTTTGTCCTTCTCTCTGTATGCATATAGACTAAAAGCTTTTAGAGACAATTTAGTCCATAACGCTATTGACTTTTAGTTAAAAAATAAAATCATTTATTTTGATACTATATTTTTACCAATGTACTACTGAACTGTATTATTTCACCTTACCAACCTATGTATATGCACGCCTAATATTTTTTTGCCAAATCCCATAATTTTTGCACAAAAATTTAATTATTATTTAGCCAAAGCTAAATCTGAACTCGATCTATATTTATAAAGTCAAAAACCTCCTAGTCACCACAGATTAAAAACTCTTTAAAGTCTATACCAACCGTTTATTACAACCCATTCTAGCCTTTTGTTTTCCCAACAAACTTTAACGGCGGAACTTTGCAAAAGCATTATGAAAATTTTAACCCACCTAAGTATAATCTAACCAATTATTAACTTTGTTACGTAACTAGCTAATCAATATAATATGTTTCAGCTGATAAAGTTAGTTTAAAACCTCTTAGGAGTTGAAACTACGGAAATTTTGCACGAACGATTATCTGCTATGGTTTGGGGAAGCAGATGGTGTTATGTTTTTTAGTCGATGCTCTGAAAAATATGTAGGTATTTGAATTGAAATTTCATTCTGTTTTCATAAATTGGAAGGAAAAGTGAGATTATCCCTTCGTATACGTAAGCAATTTAGGACATTATCCTATTAACGAGTGTAAGACAAATCTTATAAAAATATTTTAGCATTAGCACGTTAGATAAACCAAATCAATTAAAGACTTAGTAAAAGCCATCTACTTTGACTTAAATTCTCATATTGATGGTCAATTTAGTAGTGGTGCAATTATTAATACAACTGACAAACGACAATTTGCCTAAAATCCCAGCTAATTATAAAGTGAAAGTAACTTCGTCTATCGAGTTTTGACGCCAAAATTATTGGAACAATTTATTTATTCATTTAACAGTTTATGTACACAGTAGATGAGACAAGAAGTAACATAGGACAATCAAGTACAAAGGCACTGCTTATTTCTTAAGAAATCTCTTCCAGCAGGCCCGCTATGGGAGAGTTAGAATAAAAAGAGATATATAGATAGTGAAAATTAGGTAAGATAGATGTAACCAATATATATTCACTTATAACAACTAAATATATACAAATATATACTAAACATATAAATATAGACAAATATATTATAAATATAAAAACAATAAGCTTCTATGACGATGAGGAAAGATAGTGCTCCTTCAGCTTACGCTTAAACAAAGCAACAGTTTGGCAGCCCCTCAGATCAGGCGGTAACTTATTCCATAGCCGTACAGCGTGCACAGTGAAGGAATAAGAGTAGAAGTCAGTGGAGTGGGATTTTGAGAATAGATTTGAGAAGTGTCCTGCACGCATCATTTGGACGCATCAGGTGAGCGCAGGAAGGAGAAACGTTCACGTAGGTAAGAAGGAGATTTAGGATTAAAGAGGATATTAAAAAGAAGACACAGTATACGAGTGTGCCTGCGAAGACGAATTGGGAGCCACTTGAGTTCCTTGCGAAAGTGTGAAACATGATCATACTTTTTGATAAACAAAACGAATACAAAGATTTTGCAAGCGCTCAAGTTTATTTAACAGCTCCTCTGTGGCATCCAGATAACAGGCATCGGCATAATCTAAGATGGGTTGGATAAGAGTCTGAGCAAGAGATATTTTGGTTTTCAAGGGCAAAAAATGTTGAAGGCATTTCAGCGTATGGAATGTGAAATAAACTTTGCGACTAACTTCATTGACCTGAGCTGACCACGATAAGTTAGAGTCAAATATAATACCCAGATTCTTTGCTGTTTTAGCGTAGTCAATCTGAACCCCATTCAAGCTAAGAGGAACTAGTGACGCAACATCCAGCCTGCTACACATGTATCTGCTACCAATTATCAAGGCCTGAGACTTCTTAGGATTAATTTGCAATCCAAAGGACTGCGCCCAATCACCAATCATATCCAGGTCCTGATTCATGGCAATAACGGCAGCTTCTACATCTGCACAGGGAAAATGTCTGTAGAGCTGCAAGTCGTCTGCATAGAGATGGAAGTGGGAAAAAATGACCTTAGATACAGAGTCAATGAAAATAGAAAACAGGAGAGGAGAGAGAACGCCACCTTGAGGTACACCCGCAGTTAGATTGCACCAGTCAGAGGTAAGGTTATCAAGGCGGACACACTGTGTACGACCTTTTAAATAAGAATCAAACCAACTTAGGGTAGAACAAGAGATATTGATAGATTTCAGGATACCAAGGAGAATATCAAAGTCAACAGAGTTAAAGGCACTGCTAAAGTCAAGAAGGGCTAGTAAGGTGAGTGATTTGTTTTCCATCGCGAGGCGAATATCATCAGTAACTTTAACAATGCTGTTGATGTGCTGTGACCATGGTCGAAAACCAGACTGAAAAGGACTCAGCAAGTCCATTCTGGCTATATACGCGGTCAGCTGACTATGAACCAGATGCTCAAGAACTTTAGAAAGGAACGGAAGGATGGAAATGGGTCTAAAATCAGTCAAGGCTGAGGGATTAGAAATTTTGGGTAAGGGAATAACAAAAGTTGCTTTCCAGAGCTCTGGAAAGGAACCGGAGAATAAGGAAAAATTGAATATATGAGTCAATACAGGAAGGACAGAGGAAAGAGTAAGAGATACCATTCTTGAGCATGTATCATCATTACCAACCGCATTAGACGAGATCGCGAGAATAGACTTCTTCACATCATCTAAAGTCACAGCACACCATTCAAAAGGAGAACAATCAGGCAACGGCAGAGAAGCCAGCTTGCTCAGAGTACTGGCTCTGACGTGCGCACCCAAACGAACAGGAGGAGAGGAGAAGTAATTATTAAGAGCACACACGTCAGTATCACCACTGGAAGCAGCAGGAGTTCTGCCGATACCGATCGTTTTTAAAAATTTCCATACCTCAGAGGAATTACGATTATCAAGTGAATTATGGAAGTAGCGTCTCTTAGCATCTCTGCACATTCGACTACAGCGGTTACGTAAAATTTTATACGCTATAAAGTTGCGCTCAGACGGACTACGCTTCAGCCTCCTCTTTGCCCTATCTCGACTAGCCATCAGATCCTTAATGGCAGATGTGAGCCAAGGAGCCGGAATAGTCTTCACTTTGACGCGACGAATAGGAGCGTGGCTGTCGAACAAACTCAATAACTTAGAGTTGAAACATTCAACCATTTCATAGATGCAGGTGCCCTCAAAAATACAGGTCCAGTCAATGAGATCTGCATCACACTTCAATGCCTCCAAGTCAATGCCCTTGTAATTCCGAAGGTAAAGATAATGTGGCTTTCGCTTAGGAAGACGAATCCTGTAAGACAAAAAGATGAAGTCATGGTATGAGAAACAAGCAGTAAGCTGTCCGTGAGAAGTAACATTGCTGGTCTTCGACACAATCATAAGATCCAGCAGGGAAGGAGCACAATTGGGGAAGTGGTGGGTAGAAGAGAGAGGTAAAATACTAAGATTGAAAGAGGAGAGGAGAGATTTAAGCTTATACGCTCGATTGTCATCCTTAAGAAGACAAGTGTTGAAGTCATCCATCACCACTATATGCTCGTATAAGGGGCAATAAATCAATTTACAGCGACTCCTACGAATCGAAGTAATTAACATTAAGGTTAGGACTATAGATTACGTCAAGGAGCACCTTAGTGTGGTTGAGGAGAATTTCAAGGAATAGATGCTCTGCAGATTCCGAGTACAATTAAGGGGAAGCACTGATGATCTTATGAGGGATATCAGCCCGCAAGTACGTAGCTACGCCCCCACCTCCCTTTCCCGTTCTGTCGTTTCGAACGAGAACATAACCAAGAAGGGCATAGTGAGCAGATAGAAGCGAAGGTTTCAAAAAAGATTCGGAAATCAACAAAGCATCAAGGTGTGCACTGTCAATAGATGCCAGAAGATCGGAGTAGTGGCCAGGAACACTTTGAGCATTTATGTGAGCTATATTGAAATTATTGGGATAAGGGGATAGAAGTGAGGAGATCTGTTCACCCAACGTCAAAGGAGCTGAAGAATCGCTGTCCGCACTAACAAATCTGTTAGAAATTGAAGAGCAAGAAAAGAAACTATCATCTAAACTGATATTAGTCATAGACATTTAAATAAAAATATACTAATAATATACTATTAAAAAAACAATCTTAAGGTATAAATATTAAAATACCTATCAAATTAAAACAAAATATATATATATATATATATCAATAACTCTTGGCTATTTTAACTCATCCAGTCGCAAACAAATAATAATAGAGAAGACAAACAAAAAACCGGCCAAGTGCGAGTTGGACTCGCCCATGAAGGGTTCCGTACCCCATCCCCCTTATTATTTTTTTTCATTTTTAGTATTTGTTGTTGTAGCGGCAACAGAAATATATCATTTGTGAAAATTTCAGCTTTCTAGCTATCACGGTTAGTGAGATAGAGCGTGGAGACAGACAGACAGACAGACAGACAGACGGACAGACAGACAGACAACGAAGTCTTAGTAATAGGGTCCCGTTTTACCCTCTGGGTACAGAACCCTAAAAAGTGAGTAAAGAATAAAAGAATCTAAGAAAAGAATACGCGACAATATACAAAGAAAAGAATATACAGGGTTACTTGTAATTCGACGTATACCCGGAAGGAGGTGATAGATGGGCCCAAGAGCAACAAATTAAGCCACTCTTACCTCTGAGCAAAGTTCAGTGGTTTCCGAGATATTCTCATTTTTGTTTTGTATGTGTCTTACTAAGTGCGGGCGCCAGTAACGAAATCGTCCATGTATAAAATCGACGCTACCAAATCCAATACTGTTAGATTTCGACATCGTTAAGCTGTATGAGGAAGAAAAGTGCGTAAGCTTGAGAGGATTAATCAGAAGGTTTTCAAATGGTATAGTAATGGCCAAAAAGGTCTAAGCTTGAATGTCGAATTTTGGGTAAATTTCCAAAAATCCAAAAATTGCCAACATCTCGGAAACCACTGAACTTTGCTCAGAGGTAAGAGTGGCTTAATTTGTTACTCTTGGGCCCTTCTATCACCTCCTTCCGGATATACGTCGAGTTACAAGTAACCCTGTATAACGACACATTACAATTAAATAAGCAAGCATCAGTCAGATAAAGAGAATAACTGCGTATAAAAGGTGGCAACAAAAATCTAGCGATAAACGTCAGTACGCTTGACGAGAATAACATTATACATTTTAAATAAATACAATAAAAGAGGGAGGAAAGCAAAAGTCAAAACGACTTGTCATTGTCAAAATCACTTTGTCAAACATAAAACGAAATCGCTAAAATGTGAGGTCTGACTAATAAAAATAAATAAGTTTTGCTAACTACCGATGAAAAATAAAATTAAGTACGCACGTAGTCGTGTAGGTACCGACTTAATACACACAAAAAGTACGAAACTCGAAAAAGAACTATAAATTAATGAGGTGAGAGCATAAAATAGAAAAGTGTAAATGGCAAAACAAAACATTCAGCGACGCGACTTCCTCAGAGTCTTAGTCTTCCTGGTCACAGCTTTGGGAGAAATAGTAGCCACCGAAGGCTACGTTGCCTTCGGTGGCTACTATTTCTGTCAGCGTCAAAAGTAGCTGAGCAAATCAACATTATTAAAAGTGCCTAACAACGTCTAGGATCATAATTTCTTAATAAAACAAACGCCAAAATTTGCTTAACATCTTAACCTTCAAAAAAAGTAGGTAAATACTCCGGTAAGTTATTGACGACACGGTGTTTAGCAGTTTTGAAAATTTAGATTTGATCAGCTACTTTTGAAGCTGACTGTACTACCTCCGACATTCACTGTATCAACGCTAGCAGGAAACAATGACATGAGATCGTCAAGCTCACCCATACTGGAGATCTTCCGACGAGACTTATCTGCCGCCAGGACTATACTCTTCCCTTCCGAGGACCAGCAATTTCTAATCTCGAGGTGTTTCCAAGCAGCAACAAAGACCTGGTGCCGGGTTTTAGTGAGAAATTCAGGTAAAGTGATGCCTGTGCCTTTGAGCGAAGTTTTATTGTTCCATAGAACTCGACGATGCTCCATGTCCTTGAAGCGCACAAGAACAGGCCTGGTCTTACCCTGCGAGCCTCCAAGTCTATGCCACACCTCAAAGATGTCCAAGCTGGCATCATCCATTTTCATGACAACGTCCAGAACAGTTTCATCGAGTTTCTCATTTGGGCTTTTCCGGAATACCGTGAAACAGCAGAATCTTCCTTCGCATAGTAGTTTCATGTTTGTCAAGAGCACGGGAACAAGTTCAATCTGAGATTTCAGAAGAGATAGTGTTTGACAAACAAAACTTTTGAACTCTAAGAAATCCGATGAGAGTGATGCCAGGTCAGGATGGGTTGGAGCATTGCCGGTAGCAACTTT
The DNA here is from genome assembly GCA_002382865.2 of Heliothis virescens. Lineage (NCBI taxonomy): Eukaryota > Metazoa > Arthropoda > Insecta > Lepidoptera > Noctuidae > Heliothis > Heliothis virescens. The sequence goes on along the minus strand of NWSH02000006.1, from coordinate 9,951,790 downwards.
CAGCAGCTTGTTTTCATAATCCTGCATACGGGAACTGAAGAATTTCTCCAAATCAACCATGTTCTGTGCAAGTTTATTGTCCATGCTTGTGATGAGATTTATTTTTGTTGTAAATAGTTGTGAAAGAGAATATTATTAAGGAAAAGTGAGCGAAGGTGAGTTATTGAGCCAAATCAAAACATGAAAATTGAAAAATACTGGTATTTCTAATTTTTAATAAATATTAAATACTAAAGCAATAAAATATGTCTATCTGTTACGTCTACCCACAAGTTTTTTGACAATGACGCACAGTTAGACCCTTTGAAAGGATATTTTAAGGCTTTTTACCAGATTTCAGAAAAAGTTTCTAAAGAGACGTGGAAGAAACCGTAAATTAACCTAACCGAAAACTCAAACAATACACGAACACCCACATAATCAAAATAAAACCTAACCTTTCCTCATTCAACAGTCAAACAACAGGCTATTCTCAGATCGGGGTAAGTTCATAATATTTTAATTAAATGTTAAAGTATTGTTGGTGCTAGGGCGACAACATAGAAGTCCGGAAGCTGCAAAAGAGCTGCGGCCAAGATTTATACTTTGTGTTACCTCCCAGTGAGGGGGTAAGTTATGGACTGGAAGCGGACTTAGTATGTTACAGGTACCTTGAAGTTACGACATAAAAGAGAATGTATTTAAAAACCTGTGTAAATAAAACTTAGAATCAATGCTGTAGTTATTTTATCCCTTCATTGACTACTAGGATGATATCTTAGTCTGGTTGGTGGAAAAATGTTATGTATTCATTCATCTCCCTGCCCCAATTTATTTATTTACGAACTTCATGCTCAGAGAAGACACAAAAGCCAATGCTTGCTGCATCATTTGAAATATATCTACCAAAAAAGTATTTAAATAGTGAAAGTTGTTTATAATTTGTCCTGTCCTACTTGTACTCATCCAACCCGACGACAAAATCCGACGCTTAACATCTTTAAGACGAAAATTAAAATAGGCCTACCTCAAGGCCCTATACTGGGTCCAATTCTGTTTTTAATTGGTATCAAATGACCTTATTAGGTATACATGTTAACTGAGAACATGTAATGTGACTATCGCTTTTCTTCCCACTTTAGACCAAACCAACGAACGAGGAGTTGGTTTCATTAATTAATACCTTCGTAGTACACACATAGCTTCCTACAAGTAAACAGTTGACGGGCACTGTTTGCAGTCTCAGGTTGACACAGAACTAAATAATACACATTACTTGGTTCCGTCAGTCCCTGAATACCAGTTCTCAGAGACTAGTGTTAAAGTGGCTGCTGGCATGTTTATATTTCATTTTGTGATGAGAAAATTTAAAGAATGTTATATTTTGTCCTTGAATACACTTTAACTAAAAGAAAAATGCGGCGGTAAGTAATCGACAAGTGGTGTGTAATTATTTTGCAATAATGTGTAAGTGATAAGGGACTAGAAAATATGTATAAAACACTGTAATCTAAATAAATCTTAATATTATAAAATTGAAAAGTTCGTTTGTTTCAATTCCGTCAGTCTAATGGTCATGGCTGATTGTACCGGCACCGCTCCAACCCGGCAAATAACGTGTCATTTAAATTTGAACATTAAATTGTATGACGTATGATATATTTCATAACAACGTGAGTTGTCAGATAGGAAACCGCACGCTGACAGCCCGCCGTCAGCTTTTTTGTTTTGACGTTATGAAATACATCATACGTCATGCGATTTAAAGTTCAAATTTAAATGACACGTTATTTGCCGGGTTGGAGCGGTGCCGGTACAATCAGCCATGACCATTAGACTGACGGAATTGAAACAAACGAACTTTTCAATTTTATAATATTAAGATTTATTTAGATTACAGTGTTTTATACATATTTTCTAGTCCCTTATCACTTACACATTATTGCAAAATAATTACACACCACTTGTCGATTACTTACCGCCGCATTTTTCTTTTAGTTAAAGTGTATTCAAGGACAAAATATAACATTCTTTAAATTTTCTCATCACAAAATGAAATATAAACATGCCAGCAGCCACTTTAACACTAGTCTCTGAGAACTGGTATTCAGGGACTGACGGAACCAAGTAATGTGTATTATTTAGTTCTGTGTCAACCTGAGACTGCAAACAGTGCCCGTCAACTGTTTACTTGTAGGAAGCTATGTGTGTACTACGAAGGTATTAATTAATGAAACCAACTCCTCGTTCGTTGGTTTGGTCTAAAGTGGGAAGAAAAGCGATAGTCACATTACATGTTCTCAGTTAACATGTATACCTAATAAGGTCATTTGATACCAATTAAAAACAGAATTGGACCCAGTATAGGGCCTTGAGGTAGGCCTATTTTAATTTTCGTCTTAAAGATGTTAAGCGTCGGATTTTGTCGTCGGGTTGGATGAGTACAAGTAGGACAGGACAAATTATAAACAACTTTCACTATTTAAATACTTTTTTGGTAGATATATTTCAAATGATGCAGCAAGCATTGGCTTTTGTGTCTTCTCTGAGCATGAAGTTCGTAAATAAATAAATTGGGGCAGGGAGATGAATGAATACATAACATTTTTCCACCAACCAGACTAAGATATCATCCTAGTAGTCAATGAAGGGATAAAATAACTACAGCATTGATTCTAAGTTTTATTTACACAGGTTTTTAAATACATTCTCTTTTATGTCGTAACTTCAAGGTACCTGTAACATACTAAGTCCGCTTCCAGTCCATAACTTACCCCCTCACTGGGAGGTAACACAAAGTATAAATCTTGGCCGCAGCTCTTTTGCAGCTTCCGGACTTCTATGTTGTCGCCCTAGCACCAACAATACTTTAACATTTAATTAAAATATTATGAACTTACCCCGATCTGAGAATAGCCTGTTGTTTGACTGTTGAATGAGGAAAGGTTAGGTTTTATTTTGATTATGTGGGTGTTCGTGTATTGTTTGAGTTTTCGGTTAGGTTAATTTACGGTTTCTTCCACGTCTCTTTAGAAACTTTTTCTGAAATCTGGTAAAAAGCCTTAAAATATCCTTTCAAAGGGTCTAACTGTGCGTCATTGTCAAAAAACTTGTGGGTAGACGTAACAGATAGACATATTTTATTGCTTTAGTATTTAATATTTATTAAAAATTAGAAATACCAGTATTTTTCAATTTTCATGTTTTGATTTGGCTCAATAACTCACCTTCGCTCACTTTTCCTTAATAATATTCTCTTTCACAACTATTTACAACAAAAATAAATCTCATCACAAGCATGGACAATAAACTTGCACAGAACATGGTTGATTTGGAGAAATTCTTCAGTTCCCGTATGCAGGATTATGAAAACAAGCTGCTGAAAGTTGCTACCGGCAATGCTCCAACCCATCCTGACCTGGCATCACTCTCATCGGATTTCTTAGAGTTCAAAAGTTTTGTTTGTCAAACACTATCTCTTCTGAAATCTCAGATTGAACTTGTTCCCGTGCTCTTGACAAACATGAAACTACTATGCGAAGGAAGATTCTGCTGTTTCACGGTATTCCGGAAAAGCCCAAATGAGAAACTCGATGAAACTGTTCTGGACGTTGTCATGAAAATGGATGATGCCAGCTTGGACATCTTTGAGGTGTGGCATAGACTTGGAGGCTCGCANAAATTTAAATGACACGTTATTTGCCGGGTTGGAGCGGTGCCGGTACAATCTGCCATGACCCTTACACTGACGGAATTGAAACAAACAAACTTTAATAACTACTAAACTATAACCCTTGTATCGAGAAAGGCCACATTTTGCCTAATGCGCGGAGTAGTTAGAAAAACGTCAGATAAAAATTAGATAAAGTAACCAGTATTTGTTTTAACGCGTAGATTAATACGTCATAAGTAAATAAATACTTCGCCGATGACATGCAGATGTAAAATAAATTAGTTAGATTACATCAGATTAATAAATTAAAGAAAATATTAAATAAGCGACGTAGATTATTTAAATAAATGACCTTGAAATATAACGATGTGATAATAATGATGGCGACATGGCTTTGGGAGATGTAAGGAAGCACAGGCATGAGTTTATTAGTTCAATTGGAGATATTATCGAGACTACTAGAAATGTGCAAACTACATTGCTAGTTAGCTATTAAAAATAGCTGCCGGCCATTGGTACAGTGGATGATAACAAGTTGCCATTCGATGAGGTAGATCACACTGGTATCGATGGTGATTTCATCATTTTATCTAGACACGCGGCAGCGTGTCAAGCCAAGTTCAAGCAAAGACTGGCTGGCAAGCGCCACGTGTATATTTACGGGAACCATTTGGTGCCACTTTTTACCCCTCCTTAACTCAAAACCTATTTAACGTAAACACTTGAAACTACGTGTGTTTCATTATGTTCATGAGGACACCTAGAAGCCCAAATTTCATGAAGCCAAGTCATTTCTTGTTCCTATAAATACATATTTGGATTTTGTACAGAAATTGGGACTCATTTAGATCTCCATTCTTTTTGCGGCGAAGCCCACAACCAGGCATAGGTCTTATATTGAACTTGGCTTTCCTTTTTTACATTTATGTTTTTGGTGGTTGGACTTTCTAGTGCCAGCGAGTGTGGGAGTTACAAGATAGCTAGAAGAAGCAGCAGCCACTACTGCAACCGCAGAAGTAGACAGTAAAGAGGGAAGGAAGAAATAGGAATACACTTTAATGGTGGTCGTTTTGGAGTCATTTGATGATTTCCAAACACTTTACTTTGTATGTGGAACACGGTCTATAGTGTCCGTTCTAGCATAGGTACATACTTATTTTGAGGTGAAAATTCTAATTCCCTATTGAAAATCTTTCTTAGTTTTCTTATCTCAGCTAAGGGTGCATTTGATTCTTAAAAAAACAGGCCAAATGCGAGTTGGACTCGCGCACGAAGGGTTCCGTACCATTATCTATGAAAAAAGTACAATAGGAATGGTCAAGTGTGAGTTTCTTAAGTTGCACATTATTTCTAATAGATGGCGCTACTAGTATACAATTTTGCAATTAATATAAATCAACAGCCTCAATAAATATTTTTTTTAAATTTTTGTATTTGTTGTTATAGCGGCAAAGAATATACATCATTTGTGAAAATTTCAGCATTCTAGCTATCACGGTTAATGAGATTTAGTCTGGAGACAGACAGACTGACAGACAACGAAGTCTTAGTAATAGGGTCCCGTTTTACCCTTTG
>NWSH02000006.1:9913329-9932198 GCA_002382865.2 Heliothis virescens | reverse complement strand
ACGTGGAACAGCGAAGGATTGGAGTTGGAGATCGATTGTTGCTTTGGCACGCTCAAAGGAGATGAGCCATCTGTTCCCAGTATTCATCTTTGACTTAAAGGCTAAGTATATTCTTCGTACATACAAACAAGAGATGAACCAGTTGTAAAGTCATATTGTGTAGAATACATTATTTGCTTCAATTTACTCTTATGTGGATTATTGAAATTCTTCGCATGACCTGAAGATCGATAATAACAAAGGAGATATTTTTATGATAACTGAAATCGAAAAACCAAAATACAGCTGATATTTAGCTCGCATATAAAAACTCTTTGATCTTGCTCTAAACTAGTTTTCCACCTTTTTTAACTAGTTCAAAACGCTATACGCACTCTAATTCATTTACAGTTTTTCCCCGAAATAAAAATTCCCTCTACAAAAACACAGATCCGAGCAACAATTTCGATTTTTGCTTCCATTGTAGATATTTATATTAGTTAGTATAACTAGCGACTGGTTGTTGTATCATTGCTTAGTTCGGCAGAACTTTGGTAGTTATGAATTTGACGGCAGTTTCGTTGTTGCGAGTGTCACAGAATTGTGAATGTGTATCTACCTGGGTAGTTGGAACTGATATTGTGGGGCTTTGGAATTGTGGGCTATCGTTAGTCTGTGGTAGTTAGACTTCAAACACGGTTGTTATTGAGAATTATTAATTGTCAATTTGCATAGTATATTGGCACTTTTGTGCATCAAAGTCAGTTTGTATTTTACACAATAATTGTTGTGTAAAAATCCCAGAACCTCTCTTTCTAGATAGCCAGTGTTCCTAATGATATTTTCCAATACCATCAGTCAATAAAGTGCACAAAGCATAAACGCAAATAGCATTATGTCCGCTTGCGTAATACGGATTTATTTCCATATTTTTGTCCATAAATATTATCGATTCACCACACTCCACTTCGCTCATATTATTTTCAATAATATATTATGTATTCTGCCACAAGAACCATAAATATGTACAATTTACTCCCACAGACTTTGACGCGCGATAAGAAATATGACGCGCGACTCTCGTGTCAGACATAATCGAATGATAATCGCGATTCAATATTTATGATCGATTGAAACATAATCGAGAGACTAAATCAGTTTCTGTTTACTGATAAACAGTGATTAAATAGTTTCCAGGCCTCATTTACGTAGATTCTTGGGAAATATTAATTCATTATTATGTTAGATTATCTTGCCTCAGTTTCTTTCATTTCTTTATGGGACTACTTCCCGCATCCGGTTGAAAAGTAGCCTATATATTATTCTAACGTATAAGCTATATAATTGCCAAGTTTCATCAAAATCTATTATTTAGTTTTTGTGAAAGAGGAACAAACTTTCGTTACTATTGTCCAACATCGGTTGATAGTTAATCCCACTGATTTTTATGTCGGCCGATATCTGATCACTTTATTGCACACAAGCACTATCATAATATCTTCATACCGATTAAGAGACCGATCTTATTATCGGCCAACTAAAAGTTTGCAGTCTGAGGGGGACTTACTGCTTTTTTTATAGTCAAGAGCAAGTTAAAATTATCTAAGAAATAAAAGTTTTTATCCATCGTTGCCTTTAAAATATAGTTATGTTCGTTTAGGTAATTCATATGGAAAAACTGCCTACACACTTTTAGTGATAAAATATCGATTATCCTTTTAAAATATATCGTGCGATCTTTTAAAATGCTAACAACACGTGTTAGTTGCCATGCTGTCTTAATTATTTCGTATAGATATAATTACATACTGATAGCTCAAATTCTGTTTCAAAGTCAAAGTCAAGTCAAAGTCAAAAAAAAATATTTCAAGTAGACCTATTGCAGGTTCTTATGAAAAGTCAAGCTAGTTGCACGGTTCCAAGGAGTTGGTCTCATGGAGAAGAACCGGCAAGAAACTCCATGGACACTCTTTTAAAATAACTAGGTATCTTGTACAAAATAATTTCAAGAATGAGTTTAAAGAATGAGTTATCAAAAAATGTTTTATGGCCAAATATTGAAACGACCAGTCAATTTGAAAGACTGTTTAAATATCACTCTATTTCTGTCACAGTTTAGTTAATAAGAATAATAAAAAAATAATAATAAAATTTATTTATCCACAGTTACAAAAATCAGTTTGCCTTAAAATTAGATAGGTCTAAGGTACATTTGTGTAACTAGAATAGTAGACAGTATTTTTATTGGAACGGCGGTCCCCAAACTAGGCGAGGCCTGTATCTTGCGGGCCCAGGGTTGCCAGTTAATTTCTGAGACATGAGCACTTTTAAGTAGAACTAAAAGTTTTGTAACGTTTGAATATTTATAGGTGAGGCTTTCTGCTTAGTCCCAAATTTTAGTATCTAGAAAGTAAAACAGTTTTCATGGAGTGCTTTTATAACGATACAGCGGTTTCACCCGCGTCCCGTGGGAACTACTCGGCGCACCCGGACAAAAAGTAGCCTATAGCCTTCCTCGATAAATGGGCTAACTAACACTGAACGATTTTTTCAAACCGGACTAGTAGTTCCTGATATTAAAACAAACAAACTCTTCAGCTTTATATATTAGTATAGATAATAAAGCGCATATTTACACTACTGTCCCAGAACATATCAACGACATTTTTTTTTCAAAAAACATTTTTTTTTTCGAAAATCTCTCTTTCGAGTTTTGTGGGTGAAATTGCGATAAACAGCTATGCATATTAATCTAAACAGTGATGATATACTGATTGTTTGACTTTACTTATAATTGAAAACATATCATTAGCCTATCATTTCAGTTGACCGCAGTCATTGGTGACAGATGATATTTGCAATTAAATGTGGATTTCTATAACCGATCCGTTGTTTTGCGAGTAAATTTTGTTACTAGCTCCATATAAATTACTAGCTGTTCCCCGCGGTTTCACCCGCGTCCCGAGAGAACTACGCATATGAACCTTCTCCTGACTGCAATGAACACAACAAAAAATGACTATCGGAATTGGCACAGCCGTTTAGGCTTGATTCGATGACCAGAAAAAAATGGTGGTAATTTTTTTATTCTGGGCTAGCTGTTACCTCCTATTGAGGGAACTCTCTGACGCAGGTGAATAAAAAGAAGTCTCTGTCCTCTCTTAGGCTCTAGACTACCTGCTTGTTAAAAAATATTGAAATCGCTTCAGTCGTTTTGGCTTGAAAGCATGACAGACTACTGAAATATTTTTTCAAATTACACTAGGTTATAGTTCTTGAGACTAGTATGTTCTAGCAAACAAGCAAATCATTTAACTTTATAATATTACTAGCTTCTGCCCGCAACTTCGTACGCGGACCATGTCGCTTATGGCAGCGACAACGGGTCGTCAAAATTAAAGATTTGAAACGTCTGATGTCGAATTCTAGGAGCTCGGAGCCCTAATCCGTCCAGTAGTTCTGAACTACTGGATAGATTAGCGTGTACAAACAAACGAACCTACACCTCAAAAACAAATTACTTCCAGACAAACTACCAACCCCTGTTTTACACCCTAGGGGCAGATTTTCGTAAAATCCGTTCTTAGGTAATGTCTACACCCTATAACACAATGATAACACACCTATCTGCTTTTCATGTCTCTTACTTCAAAAATCATTGGACTTCCATACAAATTACCAAACCCCTTTTTTACCCCTTTGGGGTGGAATTTCAAAGAAGCGTTTCTTAGAGTATTTTTACACCTTACAAGGAACCTACCTGCCAAATTTCAAGTTGGTAAGTGTTGTAGTTTCTGAGATTTCGTCATTAATCAGTGAACTTTCAGATTACCGCGGTTTTACTCGCGTCCCGTGGGAATGACTTGCCGTACCTGGATAAAATATAGCCTATGTTACCCGCGGATAGTGAAGCTTCCCAACTGTCAAAGAATTTTTCAAATCGGTTCAGCCGTTTTTGATTCCATCGCGAACAGACAAACAGACAAGCAGACAAGCAGACAAGCAGACAAGCAGACAAGCAGACAAGCAGACAAGCAGACAAGCAGACAAACAGACAAACAGACAAACAGACAAAAAGACAAAGCATACAAATAATGCATAACACAAATTTTTTCGAAAAAAAATCAATGTAAAGACACAGCTCTGTCTACAATTTTATTATATGTACAGATGTCACAATCTCTAATCGCAAACCAGTGGATAGATCCATTATAGAAATGCAGCGTTAGGCGAAACGGCAGCGGATGCGACATATTTGGTTAGTTTTGATGAGCACATAATATTTGCGGTTTGTGGAATAAATTTTGCTAGCTATTCTGCGCGGCATCACCCGTGTTTTATGGGAATTACTTACCGCGCCTTTATAAAAAGTAACCTATGTCCTACCTCAGGCTTAAGACTATATTTGTACCAAGTGATTTTGACGTCAATACCCGACAGATAGACAGACATAGTAACTTTCGCATTTATATTATGTCAGCTAGGAGTTTGACTTTTATGTACTTTTATTCGGCGTACTTAAAATAATCTATACTAATATTATAAAGCTGAAGAGTTTGTTTGTTTGTTTGTTTGTTTGTTTGTTTGTTTGTTTGAACGCGCTAATCTCAGGAACTACCGGTCCGATTTGAAAAATTCTTTCAGTGTTAGATAGCCCATTTATCGAGGAAGGTTATAGGCAATATAACATCACGCTGCAACTATTAGGAGCGAAGAAATAATGGAAAATGTGGAAAAAACGGGAAAAATTATTCATCCTTGAGGGCTTTCGTTGCGTGCGCTGCGAAAACGGTTCAAGATACCAAAAATATATGTAGGAAAGAATTATTCCTCTTGAAATGAGCTAAAAAAATGTCCACGACAGTATATATCTATCTTTTAAGATTAACTCTCTAGAACCGTTTTTATGGTAAACTTTGGTGGAAATGAATGCATTATTTGTTAAGAGTTGTATCAACGTAATAATATTAATCTTTATCCAAATAAATAATAAATATTGTTGTTGATTAAGAGTATTTAATCTATACTAATATTATACAGCTGAAGAGTTTGTTTGTTTGTTGAACGCGCTAATCTCAAGAACTACTGTGCCGATTTGAAAAATTCTTTCAGGTGTTGGATAGCTCATTTATCGAGGAAGGGTTCTTTTTATCCGGGTGCGTCGAGTAGTCTTCATTTCTTCTTCTTTTCTTCACTTCGTCTTCTTTATCTATATAAAGTAAAACTCTAAGTCCTGACTGTTTCACTGACTCAACATCGCACGCCCAAACACCGTGACCTATAAAGCTTTGTTTTCTTCACAGAGGTTCAATCTTAAGACTTGACGCGTGTTAACGTGTCTTAAGGTGTTGGAATTTGAAATAGGGGTTGAAACTTTGTATGGCGAATAAATATTAATTACGAAATTCGACATGAAACTTGGTGAAGTTACTCCTAAATAAGTAAACACGTGTTTCACATTTTTTTTTTAATAAATCCATTGAAGGGTTAAAATGGGGTTGACAATTTGTATGGTGAACTAATCAACGCAAGGCCCAAATCCGTAAACCAATAGAGCTGAAATTTAGCACAGAGGTTCGTCATAAGAGTTTCACTCGAGATAAGAAACGATTTTTTAAAATTCGTCTCCTTAGGGGTTGAAATAGGGGTTGAAATTTGTATGGCGAACCAATATTAATGACGAATTTCGACATAAAACTTCGTGAAGTTATTCTAAAAATTTATCCACGTGATGAAATTTTTCTGCTGAGATATTTAATTTGAAGATCTAGAACACCTTATGTGGAACTTTAAGAGCCCAGCTATACTATAACACGTGTAGGAATGATGTCTTAGCAAAAGTAGTTTAGTCTGGTGGGTTGACTTACAAAAATGAAAGTTCTGAATCGCCTCGCATATTCAGTCGCTACCGGGCTCTTAGAATACGACATCAGATGCATCAGATCTTTGATTTTGACGACCCCGTTGTCGCTGGCATAAGCGACATGATCCGCGTACGAAGTCGCGGGCAGAAGCTAGTTCTTAATAAATGAAGAAGCCACAACGTAAATAAATTGAAATCAATACCTACAACTATTATCTTTAAATCTCACAATTTATTAGATTTACGCAATACAACAAAAAACGATAAGAATTAAACCAACATATATTTTAAATTCTAATCTAAAAAAACAAAAAGCAAACTCGCCTTATCGACGTTGTAGTCACTTGCAGCCATTTTGAATTTAACGCATAAAAGTAAGCTTTATTAAAACTTTAGCACTTCACCCGTGTACATGACACCACACTTAACGAATTGTCCTACGATTGTGTCACCACGTAAAACGCACACCGACTGAAAAGCCAACAAAACCGAGGTATTTATCAAAAGATTGATATCGGAATAAACGGTGATAAAATCGATACTAAAAAGAATTAGATAGAAAAATCAGTATGCGTAGTTATCGATTGTGTTCTGTTTATTGATATTGTTTGATTCTGTTTTGCATGTGTGGTTATTCTCGTCATAGGTTTTTGTAGCTTTTATTTAGAGTACAATAAATACAGTTTGAAGGGTTAAATTCATATGGTTTTAAGCTTAAAACAGAGTCAAGTTTAAAAGTTTTTTTTTTAATGTAGTACTTGAAGTATCAAAACATTGAGGACGGACTATAAATTTTGACATAATGACTTATAATGGAATAAAACTGGCTACAAAAATAAAATTGCAATTTTTTTGGGACTTCTGTCCATTTTTTACTGCATAAAGTTATCCAATATCGAGTATAAGAGTAAATTATCGCAGATAAAAATTAATAATACATACAATGAATCAATATTATAATATTATCTTATCTACAGACACAAATCCTGTGCAGATATCTCGATTCTAGACCACGTTACATCTAAATAGTAGGCATATTCATTATTTAATTAATCATTCACTTTGTATCACGTAGTTATGAAACAGTCTTTTTTAAAACGATTTTAAGTAAAAAAAAGTTATTAAAGTCTTTTATCATCACATTATTTTTCCTAACCACTAACTTAGTGGAAAAATTAACTTAATTCCATATTTCAGACCTAAAAAACAGTGGAGAAAAACTATAACCACCATGAAAAACATTTTCAGTAACATACCTACGATCATTCGTGTTCTTTGACATTAAATACACTCCAAGAAATAGGTCGTATACTCATAAAAAGTGCCAGTAATTTCACCATTCGTTACAAATGAAAAAGTCAAGACGATGCATTCATAATACCCTATCACCAGCTGCGAACAGCAATAAAAGAAAATTATAAGCTAAGCTTACAAGCGCTGCGCCCCATCACCCCGTCGTTTTTGTTTTAAACTTACAAAATTGCCTTCCATTTCTCAGGCGACCTAAGAAACAACGGACGAACGTAACGCGAAAATATATCCAACCATTAGTATGGAAAAAACAGCAGTAGTGGTGGATCTTGAGACAAATTGGAAAATATCCTGTTTGCAAATTACGAATAATTCCCAACACTAATGGGCTATAGATAAAAGATGTTTTAATTTACATAATGAGGGGCACTTTTGTCATGTCTCATATTTTTTTCTGTAGGAGATTGTGCGCTTGAGTGTTGATTTTTTTGATTCCGGTATTCAATGGGCTTTTTGATGATGAAATGCTAGCTTGGTCCCCTTGACGTTTATTAATGCGTGTTTTTTTTGTATATTATTGTTGGGCAGTGTTTTGGTAAAATAATGTAGCGTTTTCTTATAATTGAGATTTCGACATTGAAATAGGCACAATGTTGTTTTTTTTTACAGTTTATAAATGGTAATGTAACTACATTAATGGGCAAGACGATTAATTATCTATTTTTGTAGAGTGTACGTGAGAGTCCGCGTATTAATTGTTCATCCAAAGATCGTAAATTATGCACATAAGAAATCATAGAATAAAAAAAAACATATATTCTATTTCTTTTGTAAGAATTTCATGAATGATCCTAAGCCACTAATCATGTTTTTACTTGCAATGTCTTTTTAAATAAGGCTTTCTTCCTATGTTTAACAAATCCTTCCTATATTTTAGTGCGCATCTACGTTTTGCAAATAAATTTCTGATTTCCACAATTTTATCAACCGCTGATTTGTGTTGCAGCTACGTCACCTCACAATCGCGCGCACCTTCGGCCATTGTTTTTGATTGGGATTTACTGTCACACCCACCGTACGGATTAATATAAGGCTTCACGTGACACGGTTGGCACAGTCGACAGCAACTCAGTATACCCAAAATCTGTCAAATTTTACCAATCGAACATTAACCTTCCACTATTGTGATAAGGTTGAAAATCGATCGCAGAAATTTGACAGATTTGTGTACACTAACTTGCTGTCGACTGTACAACAAGGTTAAAGCCTTAATCCTGGGACAAAATTGTCTGTAGTATTGTTTGTAGAAGTTATAGGGTCCACTTAGTTGTTTAATTCTTATTCTTATTAAACAATAAAAAAGTAGAATTACGACCAGTGTCACAGGTTCCAGATAAAGTTGTAGATATGTATCTGACAGTTAATGCCATAGAAATGTTATTAATTTTGACAACTTTTCTATGGCATGATCTGTCTGACAGTTATCTAGAACTTTATCTGGAACCTATGAAACTGCTACAAAATTATTTTTTTATGTAACTCTGGTATATGTGTGTTCGTAATTGTAATTATTTTATGTCAAAACTGATTTTATTTATAACCACATTATTTTAACTTTACATTTTATAAATTAATACTAATTTCTAAGTACAAATAAAAAACTAACAATAAAAATAATAAACAAACAATATGTCTTATGTCATAAGATTTTGCATAGTAACATAAATTGCTGATTAATACAATTACAGTACAATACGTAAGTTAGGTATTCCAAAGTTCAATCAAAACTATTCGATAATAGTCAGTAGACTACCTAATCTCAGATTCTATAAAACTGATGTAATATCGACTCAATGAATGGTGAACAATTCTATATTTTCAATAGTGTAGGCTATCTAAAAATTTCATACAAACAAACAGAAATCTCATATCACTCATCACGAGGGTTTCATTAAGAAAGCATTTAAATGATAAACAAAAAATGAATTAAAATGAGATAGTTAGATATATTTTTTTAATTCGACTCTGCACTAGTATAAATTGACCCTTAGCTGAGATAAGAAAACAAAGAAAGATTTTCAAAAAAGATTTAGAATTTTCGTCTTAAAATTATGCTAGAACGGACACTGTAGACCGTATTCTACGAACAGAGTAATGTGTTTGGAAATCATCAAATGACTCCAAAACGACCACCATTAAAGTGTATTCTTATTTCTTCCTTCCCTCTTTAATGTCTACTTCTCCGGTTGCAGTAGCGACTGCTGCTTCTTCTAGCTATCTTGTAGCTCCCACACTTGCTGGCACTAGAAAGTCCAACCACCAAAAACATAAATGTAAAAAAGGAAAGCCAAGTTCAATATAAGATCTATGCCTGGTTGTGGGCTTCGCCGCAAAAAGAATGGAGATCTAAATGAGTCCCAAGTTCTGTACAAAATCCAAATATGTATTTATAGGAACAAGATATGACTTGCCTTCATGAAATTTGGGCTTCTAGGTGTCCTCATGGACATAATGAAACACACGTAGTTTCAAGTGTTTACGTTAAATAGGTTTTGAGTTAAGGAGGGGTAAAAAGTGGCACCAAATGGTTCCTGTAAATATACACGTGGCGCTTGCCAGCCAGTCTTTCCTTGAACTTGGCTTGACACGCTGCCGCGTGTCTAGATAAAATGATGAAATCACCATCGATACCAGGCTGATCTACCTCATCGAATGGCAACTTGTTATCATTCACTGCACCAATGGCCGGCAACTATTTTTAAAAGCTAACTAACAATGTAGTTGGCACATTTCTAGTAGTCTCGATAATATCTCCAATTGAACTAATAAACTCATGCCTGTGCTTCCTTACATCTCCCAAAGCCATGTCGCCATCATTATTATCACATCGTTATATTTCAAGGTCATTTATTTAAATAATTATAATCAACGTCGCTTATTTAATATTTTCTTTAATTTATTAATCTGATGTAATCTAACTAATTTATTTTACATCCGTCTAGACATCTGCATGTCATCGGCGAAGTATTTATTTACTTATGACGTATTAATCTACGCGTTATAACAAATACTGGTTACTTTATCTGATTTTTATCTGACGTTTCTAGGGTTCCGTAGTAAACTAGGAACCCTTATAGTTTCGCCATGTCTGTCTGTCCGTCCGTCCGCGGATAATCTCAGAGTCTGTTTGCGCTAGAAAGCTGAAATTTAGTACCAATATGTAAATCAACCACGCCGATAAAGTGCAAAAATAAAAAGTGGAAAAAAAATGTTTTATTAGGGTGCCTCCTCTACAACGTTAGTGGGCGTGTTTTTTTTTTTTCATTTCAACCCTAACGTGTGATATATCTTGGATAGGTATTTTAAAATGAATAGGGGTTTACTAAAATCATTTTTTTGATATGTTAATTACCTTCGGAAAATAATTGCTCCAAAAGCCGAAAAATAGGCGTCCCCCCTTTAACTTTGAACCGCAGTTTAGAAAATAGAAAAAATCTCAAAAGTAGAACTCTACATAAACTTTCGAGGAAAATTATTTTGAATCCATGGTACGACAGCAGTCTTGGAGCATATAGGATTTTTTGAAACCGCAAATTATAACTTTGTTATTCATATATTTGTTATGAAAAACAAAGTTATTTTTTGTTGCCGAAAATGTTTGTATTTTGGCTAGTTGTAGGTAATAGATGCGTTCAGTTTTCATAGAAAATGGTACGGAACCCTTCGTGCGCGAGTCCGACCCGCACTTGGCCGGTTTTTTAGATTTAAGAAAATAATAATTTTGATTAGCTTTTTTTGTTAGTTGTGTTTCGCTGTCCCAGCTATTTTAATAAAGCACTTATGAATAGAACTTCGGTCCCTGTCTACTTAAACGTAAATGTACTTTTTATTTATTCTACTTCTTCTTTTCTCGTTGCATCTGCAAGCGGTTTTCCCGCGTTTTTGAACTACTCCGCGCAATAGGAAAATGTGGCCTTTCTCGATACAAGAGTTATCTAACACTGACGGAATTGAAACAATTTTTTCAATTTTATAATATTAAGATTTATTTAGATTACAGTGTTTTATGCATATTTTCTAGTCCCTTATCACTTACACATAATTGCAACATAATTACACACCACTTATCAATTACTTACTGCTTTTATTCTGCTTTTAGTTAAAGCATATTCAAGGACAAAATACAACATTCCTTAAATCTTATCATCACGAAATTAAATATCAACATGCCAGCAGCCACTTCAATACTAGTCTCTGAGAACTGGTATTCAGGGACTGACGGAACCAAGTAATGTGTATTATTTAGTTCTGTGTCAACCTGAGACTGCAAACAGTACCCGTCAACTGTTTACTTATAGGAAGCTATGTGTGTACTACGAAGGTATTAATTAATGAAACCAACTCCGCGTTCGTTGGTTTGGTCTAAGGTTGGAAGAAAAGCGATAGTCACTTGACCAAATCACAACTGTTTTATATTACATGTAGAAGGTCTTTAATATTAGCTAACTTTTTGTAATACCTGATTTGTATACCTACATTCTTTGCAAATAAACTTATTCTATTCTATTCTGAGAATAGATATGAACACAGTATAGAGTCTTGAGATAACCCCATTTGAATTTCCGTCCCGAAGATGTCAAACATCAGATTTTCTCCTTTGCTGTCAATTGGATTAGTAGGATAGGAGTTTGAATTAGACACAGTTTGCCTTTTGTATCTAGATACTCTTTCTGTACGTATATTTCAAATAATGCAACCTTAGTATAAAGTTGGCTTTTAAATATTATCACACGTTTTCATATCCCCAAACATAATATAGGAAAGCATATTGCTAATAGTAATCAGGCAAAAATTGAGTGCTTTTAAAAATTTCATAACATTTTTCCACTAACCAGATATCATCCTAGTAGTCTCTGAAGGAACCTATAATAATTGCAGCAAAGTTTTATTTACACAGGTTTTGAAATACATTCTCTTTTATCTCATAACTTTAAGGTACCTATGATATACTAAGTCCGCTTCCAGACCATAACTTACCCCCTCACTGGGTAACACAAAGGATAAATCTTGGCCGCAGCTCTTTCACAGCTTCCGGACTCCCATGTTCTCGCCCTAGCACCTCCCTGAAAATTAACAATACTTTAACATTTAATTAAAATATTATGAACTTTCCCCGATCTGAGAATAGCCTGTTGTTTGACTGTTGAATGAGGAAAGGTTAGGTTCTATTTTGATCATGTGGGTGTTAGGGTATTGTTTGAGTTTTGGGTTAGGTTAATTTATGGTTCACGTCTCTTGAGAAGCATTTTCTTAAATCTGGTAAAAAGCTTTAAAACGTCCTTTCACAGGGTCTAACTGTGTGTCATTGTTTCAATAATTTTAGCGTCAAAACTCGACAGACGGAGTTACTTTCACGTTCATAATTAGCTGGGATGTTAGGCAAATTGTCGTTTGTCAGTTGTATTCATTGCACCACTACTAAATTGACCATCAGAATTTGAGAATTTAAAAGTCAAAGTAGATAGCTTTTACTAGCTCTTTAATTGATTTGGTTTATCTAACGTGCTAAAACTAAGATATTTTTATAAGATTTGTCTTACTCAAATCGCTAATTTATATGAAGGCATAACCTCACTTTTCCTTCCAATTTAAGAAAACAGAATGAAATTTCAATACCTACATATTTTCAGAGCACCAACTAAAAAACATAACACCATCTACTTCCCCAAACCATAACAGATACTCGTTCGTGCAAAATTCCCGTAGTTTCAACTCCTAAGAGGTTTTAAACTAACTTTATCAGCTGAAACATATTATATTGATTAGCTAGTTACGTAACAAAGTTAATACTTGGTTAGATTATACTTAGGTGGGTTAAAATTTTCATAATGTTTTTGCAAAGTTCCGCCGTTTTAAGTTTGTTGGGAAAACAAAAGGCTAGAATGGGTTGTAATAAACGGTTGGTTAATATAGACTTTAAAGAGTTTTTAATACTGTGGTGGCTAGGAGGTTTTTGACTTTATAAATATAGATTGAGTCCAGATTTAGCTTTGGCTAAATAATAATTCTATTTTTGTGCAAAAATTATGGGATTTGTCAAAAAAAGGCGTGCATATAGGTTGGTAAGGTGAAATAATAAAATTTTTGAGTACATACTAAAACAAAATATTTTTTTTACTTATTTATCTTTAAAAGCTTTTAGTTTATATGCATACAAAGGAGATGACGCTGCAGGGAGTTTTTTTTTTTTCAATTATTGACATCCATGACAAGTTACTTTTTACATTGAAATCTGTAATACAGATTATGTTAGTCATAGAATATAACTGCTAGTCCTGTGTTTGGCAGTTATATATTATGTTTTCCCACGAAAAGTGGAATAAACGTTGCCTAAACATTAACCCTGTCTTAAATTTTGAAAACTAATATAAAAATACCTTCATATTTTCCACAATAGTACCCGAACAAAATTCCTCATTCAGGCTACCGACCATTGGTTCCTCAACAACGTAGCCGGCGACTCTGTAATCCCACTCGACTGTGGAGTGCCCTCGAATAGATTACATACATTTGCTCAATCCATTGAGGCTACTCTTGACAGGAGAAACTACACAGCCATAATGGGTTTTAGTCGTTTTGTATAATGTTCTACTTAGGAGTGGTCGAATGCTTGAAGGACTGTTTTAGTGGACGTCGTGTCAACTTTTAACTAGGGGAGGAATCAGAATGAAGGTCAATCTATAGGTATGGATGTTTTATGTTACGAACGCTGGTGAGCCATACTTGTCGTTCAACGGTGATCGAGTAGCCGAAACATACAAAGACTAAGCTCTAGAAGTCGGTGTCTGCAGGTCTGATGATTATGTTTATTTTGCCAGTAACTTATAGAGCCTGGCTGGTTTGAAATCGCTTTGTGGGTTTTAGAAACTTTCACAAAGCAGCCCGGAGTTGGAAGTTGGTGATTGATACACCCGTGCATCGGAGAGCACGTTAATGTTGGTCCTGCGCCTGATCTCTCTCCGGTCGTGTCGGATTGCCGTCCCATCGGGTTATGAGAGTGAGGGAATAGGGAGTGCACCTGTATCTGCGCAAATGCTTGTGCACTATAATATGTCCTGCGCAGCTGGCTGATCTCCTTATATGAGAACAGCCGCCGTGGCCGATAATCGGCTAGGAGGCCATCATCATAGAGCCTGGAAGGGACTAAATATTTTTTGTAGAGGAGGTTTTATGTCTTTGTAACAAGTTTATTAAAACAAAACATCACGTTTTGTTTGAAAATATTGAAATGCAAGCTCAATTTTCTTCGAAAAAAACAAAATCCATTCTACATTTAATGATGCTTCATTTTGTGATGCTTCATTATCTAAAAAGAAATTAATTAAAGGATTAACGGTCTTGTTGAAAGAAATTATTGTCTCTAAGCATTCTCGTTCTAATGCGATAGAACAATCATTGCAATAGCCATTATTTTCTCTTATCATTGTGCGCGAATATCGACTAGAGAACTTCAATGGTCCGTTTCATTTGTAGTGATGTTACGTTATCGATAAAAGGTTTATTTAGAAATATTAGCTGTTTGAAGTTTACTGAATTGTTGGCAAGTTAGTTTTTTGTTTGATAGTTCTTTGTTTATTCAAGATGAAACCGGGTTTAATATTAAAAATTGAACTGTCAATAAATTACGTATAGAGACCAACCGGTCGACCTACCCGAATCTATCGAATCTTACCTATCTAATTTTAACCTTCCACGTTTGTGATAAGGTTAAAACCTATTGAAGTAATTTCTATATGACATTTACGATACTTGATGTAAAAAAAAAATATCATAGTCAAACAACCGTTTGAATTTAAGATCCTATGAGACGGGTAAAAAGAAAATCCCACACGGTAATAAAATCAATTTCACACTCTTTAATTTAATGTATAAATCAAAATTTAAACTTAATCGATAGTGGCGCTCCCATCACTACAAATTGGTACAGCTGAAATAATTCAAATGCACAACAATGGGGATCGGAACTATGTCGCGTTCGCAGATATAAGTACTGGAATCAGGCTTGTTATTTCCCTTGTCATTGTTTGAACTACCATAACGAATGGTAAAATAAGCTTTTCAAACAGTTATTTTGTGGCTCAAGAGGTTAAGTGGAGGACGTAATGTTTTTGTCGTATGAAGAAAAACTGGCAAAGAAAAAAAAATATTAAGTAGCGACCCACCTAATACCCATTATATCTATACTTTCCTCATTTATTCAATTAAAAAGAAAAATAAAAAAAATCCCGTTAGGAAATACTGAATTGCTCTTATAAGGACCAAAATACTCCATTAGTGATTTGCTAGCTATGAACGAAATAATTTTATGTGTAAACTTTTTATACAGACATAAAAACCAGTCAAACGCAAAATGCAACAGTAACACAACGACACAATTATACAGTGTACACACAGCTTTATTAGAAGGACACAAGCCCAATGTTTTCCTTCTAATGTTATTTTAGGTCGTGAATATACCGGACCGTCATTTGATTTTCTCTAATTACTGACTTTGTCCGACCGCAAGGTACCCATCCTTGGCAGTGTTCGCCCGTAATTGAGTCCTGCCCTTATATACAGTTGATTTTTTTCTTTTCTTTTCTCCTTGAGAGCGAGATTAGGTGGTATTTTGCGCAGATATCTCGCTTACATGGTTCGAATTTTGAGGAGGAGCTGCTTAGTAACAGCCAAGCGGATCGATCGATTAAAATATGTTAAGCAACGCTTGATGCGGTCGGTCCGTGGATCGATCGGTGGGATCGTAGATGGGTGACCATCATGTGATGACGATTTTCTCCGTGTTTCGAAAGGCACGTTAAATTGATGGGTCCAGAAATCATAAAGTCCGACAATCCGGGTTGCCCAAGTAACTGGGATGTGGGGGTCACATAGGCAGTCGCTCCATGTAAAACATTGGTACTCAGCCGCATCTGGTTATACTGGAAACCGACCATAACATTGTTGAGAGAAATCTTGCTTATAAGGATAAACAAGATTATCTAATATCCACCTTATACATCATGCTTTCAAGAAACGCAATACCAACCAGACCACACGATCTCACAAAGATGTTCCAGAACCACATTGAACCACGGCACGAAGTTATCAAGAACAAAATTATTAACAACAAGAAGCCCCTGGGATTGGCACGGTTGTACGTACATTTAAATAATTAATGTGGCAAATAGCCGGATCGGTAGCCGCGGTCAACGGCTAATAGCCATTCAGAGACCAAGGACTTAGTTTATTGGGCCAATTTTGGTACATTTGTTACTCTGGCGGCTACAAATCGAGACGCGTAAGGATTGGCGATTTCTTTTGTTTTGTTTTGAACTTGAGGGTTATTCAAAACGTGTTGAGGTTTTGTAAAGGATCGAGAAAGTTTATCTTACGGTACGTTTTTTGGTAGTAAAATATTGTACTCTCTTTTTGAATTGAATAATGTATTTTTCTCTGTGTTTAATGTGTGAAAGTGTTCCTAATAATTTTTAACATCATTTTATTATTACGTCTTAAAACGGAAGTAGAAAAACAGTTAAAATATTTATTTATCTATCTATATTCAAATCAAATATACATATATGTAGCCTACGACAACCTAATACCATTTTCTTATTCTATTGGTATGCACGTGTGTATCAATCACTAATGTCCAGACTTTGGGCTGTCGAAGTTTCTTAAGCCCAAAAAGTGATTTCGATTCGACCCGGAAATCTAAAGACCACATGAACAGTAGTCGCACCATGCGACTACTACACCAACGAGGCAGTAAAACTTCATAAACATAATATTAATAGCGTACATATTAACTATCTCATTCCCATTTATTATCCCCAAAGTCAACCTTCAAGATCGTCCAAAAGAACGGAAACTGACGATAATTAATATGGCCATTAATCGCCGTACGATTTATTAATTTCTTTAATAAATAAGGCTGTTCACGGCAACACCTGTTTCTAATGGCGTTATAAACTGATATTGTAATATCTAAAGATTTCGTCCTATAGTTACCGGCAGACAAAGTGCTTTAGCGTGATTTAATGCGATTTTATGGGGTCACTGATTTTAATGCGATGAAAATTGCAATATGACAGTTTGGACCCCTTTTTAATACTTATATGTATTTTGGGGGAGAAAGTGATGATCGTTTGAATAAACGCTGAAGAAGATTATTTTGGTTTATGCATCAAACCGAGACTATGAGCTGCCGTTGCTAATATATTCACCCGCGAACCATGATACCTTGTTTTTGCATCCAAATAAAAAGTAGTCTGTAGCCTTCCTTGACAAAGGAGCTAATGCTGAAATACGCCAGCTTAACAGTTTTAAGCATAGACTTGCTAGGTTTTCTAAATTAGCAAAATAGCCAGTTTTTTGTCTACACTATTGGTTTAGTAGACGATTTTATTGCTTGTAGATTTTCTGATATTTATTAACAGTGGGGTTCGCACTATTAACAATACTTCTATTGAAGTTACAAAAATACATCCATTTTGCAACATAATTGCTGTCTATCCGATGAAACTCCCTATCCTCAATTCAAAAAGACATCCAAACCTCTTTATAAACCCCAATCCTCGTTAGAAACGACAAAAATCTCGTTCTACATACATTGCACGTTCTTATTGCTTAATCATGGTGAATTTATGTAACAATCCGCGTAATGTATATAAAATATTAGAGATCAGCATCACGTAGTCACTTTATTAGGCCTATAACGTAGTGAGCGAATTTTATTGTACCAACATGTAAAATAGGTCTAACTGTAATGGTTCTTATGCTTTTTCAACTGATTCTGTATGACTTCATAGGGTTGGAGCATATTATTTGAGGGTTACATGGTGTGGGTACGTTTTTTCTTAAGTGAAGGTTTGCTTAGAAAGGAAGTTTGTTCAGGGATTACACAAAAATAAAGATCTTGACTAATATTATGTTGCGCTTCTACGCCAATATAAATGAAATAAGAAACACAGACTGTTCAAAGCCTGAGAAAGGACATAATATGCTGGTGTTTATCCGGGTGCGGAAAGCACAGACAACAGCAGGTCAACGTATACGAATCTGTCAAATTTTGCCAATCAAACATTAACCTACCCGCATTGCGATAAGGTTGAAAATCGATTGCAGAAATTTGACAGATTTGCGTAACTTGATGTGCTGTCGTCTGTACATACATAGTTTCCTCGGGACGCGGGTGGACAGAGTACCTTTTGAATTTTTTATATTAGTAAGGATTTTTCATCTGCCAGCGATTAAAAAACAAATTATGTTATGAAGCTTTTGTGGAGCTAGCATCTTCTAATGAAAGTCTTACTGAGCAAAGTTTCTAGAAGTCGTATAGACGGATAAACAAGTAAAACACTAATTGTTTCTTACCTTTGATTAAATTAAAAACGTCGTATTTATATATGAAAATATTTATAATTATACAATTTTATATATTTTTTATTAATAATCTTCAATCGTAATTTACCATTTACAATACAGTGTACCTTTTTTAAATAGGTATATGTATATGGTATAGGCTATTAAATACTATTGTAACAGTTATTATAAATCATTATTCTCACCATAATGTGTTGGAAATGTACAGGTGCACTAAAATGATTTTTTTTCAACTCATCATCTGCCTAGCCTTTTCCCAACTATTTTTGGGGTCGGCTTCCAGTCTAACCGGATGCAGCTGAAAACCAGTATTTTACATGGAGCGACTGCCTGTCTGACCTCCACAACCTAG
>NWSH02000006.1:9899860-9912062 GCA_002382865.2 Heliothis virescens | reverse complement strand
GATTTCGATTCGACCCGGAAATCTAAAGACCACATGAACAGTAGTCGCACCATGCGACTACTAGACCAACGAGGCAGTAAAACTTCATAAACATATTAATAGCGTACATATTAACTATCTCATTCCCATTTATTATCCCCAAAGTCAACCTANTAAGTGCTTGTAAAGGCCTAAATGAAATAAATGATTTGACTTTGACTTTGACTTTGAATGTCCAGACTTTGGGCTGTCGAAGTTTCTTAAGCCCAAAAAGTGATTTCGATTCGACCCGGAAATCTAAAGACCACATGAACAGTAGTCGCACCATGCGACTACTAGACCAACGAGGCAGTAAAACTTCATAAACATATTAATAGCGTACATATTAACTATCTCATTCCCATTTATTATCCCCAAAGTCAACCTACAAGATCGTCCAAAAGAACGGAAACTGACGATAATTAATATGGCCATTAATCGCCGTACGATTTATTAATTTCTTTAATAAATAAGGCTGTTCACGGCAACACCTGTTTCTAATGGCGTTATAAACTGATATTGTAATATCTAAAGATTTCGTCCTATAGTTACCGACAGACAATATTCGCTGTGCGGACTGGGCCTTAGCGTGATTTAATGCGATTTTATGGGGTCACTGATTTTAATGCGATGGAAATTGCAATATGACAGTTTGGATTCCTTTTTAATACATGTATTTTGGGGGAGAAAGTGATGATCGTTTGAATAAACGCTGAAGAAGATTATTTTGGTTTATGCATCAAACCGAGATTATGAG
The DNA here is from genome assembly GCA_002382865.2 of Heliothis virescens. Taxonomy (NCBI): domain Eukaryota; kingdom Metazoa; phylum Arthropoda; class Insecta; order Lepidoptera; family Noctuidae; genus Heliothis; species Heliothis virescens. The sequence continues at coordinate 9,911,287 of NWSH02000006.1, read as the reverse complement.
CTGCCGTTGCTAATATATTCACCCGCGAACCATGATACCTTGTTTTCGCATCCAAATAAAAAGTAGTCTGTAGCCTTTCTTGACAAAGGGGCTAATGCTGAAATACGCCAGCTTAACAGTTTTAAGCATAGACTTGCTAGGTTTTCTAAATTAGCAAAATAGCCAGTTTTTTGTCTACACTATTGGTTTAGTAGACGATTTTATTGCTTGTAGATTTTCTGATATTTATTAACAGTGGGTTCGCACTATTAACAATACTTGAAGTTACTATAATACACGCATTTTGCCACATAATTGCTATAATATCTCCGATGAAACTCTCTATCCTCAATTCAGAAAGACATCCAAACCTCTTTATAAACCCCAATCCTCGTTAGGAACGACAAAAATCCTCTCGTTCTATATACATTGCACGTTCCTATTGCTTAACCATGGTGAATTTATGTAACAATTCGCGTAATGTATATAAAATATTAGAGATCAGTATCATGTAGTCACTTTATTAGGCCTATAACGTAGTGAGCGAATTTTATTGTACCAACATGTAAAATAGGTCTGACTGTAATGGTTCTTATGCTTTTTCAACTGATTCTGTATGACTTCATAGGGTTGGAGCATATTATTTGAGGGTTACATGGTATGGGTACGTTTTTTCTTAAGTGAAGGTTTGCTTAGAAAGGAAGTTTGTTCAGGGATTATACAAAAATAAAGATCTTGACTAATATTACCTATGTTGCGCTTCTACGTCAAAGTACTGGACCAATTTAAATGAAATAAGATACACAGACTGTTTAAAGCCTGAGAGAGGATATAATTAATAATATGCTAGTGTTTATGGGGTGTGGAAGATAGTTTCCTTGAGACGCATGTGTACAGAGTGACTTTTGCACTTTTAATATTAGTAAGGATTTTTCATCTCCAGCGATTAAAAAACAAATTATGCTATGAAGCTTTTGCATAGCTAGCATCTTCTAATGAAAGTCTTACTAAGTTTCTAGAAGTCGTATATACGGAAAAACAAGTGAAACACTAATTGTTTCTTACCTTTGATAAAATTTAAACGTGTATTTACGAAATGTTTCATTTTAAAATTATCAATTTTTGATACATTTATATATAGATAATTGTAATTTTTCATATCATATGCCTAAACAGGTAAAGGTATAAAATTTTGCTAAGGTTACTATTGTAGCAAGTCATATAAGTTATTATTCTTACCTTAATTTGTGTTGGAATGTTTTTATTTGATAGAAACAAATATAATAATAAGTACAGGTACTGCAACAATTTTTTCAAATATAAGACGAGATATTTTACTAATTAACATGACATTGTATGCTACCTCGAAATATTTTGTAATATACTTCAACAATATAATCATAATTTATTGCAACAAATAAATCACGTGTAATTTCATTATATCTCAATGATTTATTACTGTTTGAAAGTCAAAAGTATATTTTTGTTAGTGAAGACTTATTGCTCAGACTAAGCTTAGCAAAACTATTTGTTGCAAATTTTAACAAGTTTAGCACCTGGGCTGTGATATATATCTTTCAGTAAACATATTTATTTTTATTGAATAAATAATCTTAATAATATAAACAAGTTAGTTTGTAGAAATGTACGTATGTATGTTGCAGTTTCACGTAAATTACTATGGTGTTGATCGAATGAGACTTAGCAGTGGAATAGCTTATACATTATCTCAGTACACATATAGGCTACTTTTTATCCAGGTGTGATAAGCTCTGTAGCTCCCTCGGGAAGTGGGTAGAACCTTAGGAAATAGATGTTAGTCCCCTATGTTTGTGATGACATCGAATTAAATGTACAGAAAAACAAATGCCAAACACATTTCAAGATACTGAATTAATTGTAAAATGTTTATTTTTGTCGCTTGCAAAGTTGATGTCAGACGCTTCACTTGAATGAACGTTCACTCTAATGATTGCTTCATATTTATTTCACTCCCAAAATGAAATGGTCACTTTAGTTCAACTAAGGAGGTTGTTAACTTGTGGTCCGGCATTATTTGAGGAATGAAATAAAAAAAAAATGACAGAATTCGAGTGAACTGTCACTTTTGTATTCAGACCGTTCATTTTTCATTCACTTGGAGTTCACTCGGAGTGGGATGAAAGATACCGAATGTCAATATTCAACATCATTCGATCGGTTCATTATTCAATTCGTTCGGCATAAGAGTTTCATTTAATGTTCATACATTTCATTTCGAGTGAAAGCTGATGAATTAAAGGCGAAAATGAATGTAAAATGAAGCATCTGATAGCAGCTTAAGTCCCATGTGTGTGGGAATTCCTCACAGTTTTCTTTCAAAAGGGGCGTTTTAATACGGAATAGGGTCGGCTTTTAGTAAACGTTTAGAAGGACAGCTTCGTCACAGCTGTACTTTTGACGGATATTTACTAAATAAGTGTTGGGTAGAGGCAAGTATATATATACTTTAATGTCGTAAAGAGTATTGGAATGAAGAAAAAAATGTTTTAACCGACTTCCCAAAAAAGTGGTTATGAATTCGACCGCCGATATGTTTTTTTTGTTAAACACAAGTTGTAAACATCAATTTTATTCAATAATTGCCTATGCAGAAAAAACTCATTTTAATTTTGATATTTTGTATTTGTAACTTAATTACGTGTCTTATAATTAAATACGTTTAAAAAATTGCATTGAACCCAACCCACCAATTTAAACTTAATTAATTTACACCACGAAAAACCTGATAAAATCTGTCACGCACCCAAATATCAGTGACTGACAACTCCCAGGGGTCCATTTATGACACTTCTCGTATAAAATAAACATTCATACCTTATCTACGAGCTGAATCTCGGTGAAACAAATGACGGTGTCAACATGAATTCTCCTGTTCATTTTGTGTTGTGCATCTTTTATTTTTCATTGCATCCAGCCAACGAGTGTTGGGGATGAGGCCACGAAAATAGCGGTTTGAAACTGAAATAAATAACGTGTCTGTTCTGTAGCTGGTTACTTAAGTCTATGGTTATTATTGTGGATGCAATTTGGTGGTAGTGATATCGATTTTATTTGTTAGAAAGTTCAGTGGAGATGCTAAATGTGGGTATGAGCTATTTGAGGCTGGCTTTACGTTAGCCTTATAATGAAGTTAGCCTGATTTTGTCGCACGTATACGCTTTTTTTGTCGTGTTGAAAAATCAAACATCGTTTGAACCAGCAGTTGTCAATTGCTCGTGGTTACAGAATGCGTGTGACAAATACGCAATGAACAAAGTCCAGTATCGTCATCACAGAAATTTCCAATGATCACTCATAATATGTGACTTGGAAATAAAGCTAAAAGACATATTCACTAAAATTAATTTAACTCAAGAAGTATATATAAACTAGCTTCCACTCGCAGTTCCACCTTCTCGTAGATGGGTGTGAAGTGGTTCTTTTGTATAAAATAATAATGCTTGAATTTGGCTTGACAGGCTGCCGCGTGTTTAGATATTACTCCAGAGTTTCATCAAAATTCATTCTTGAAAGAAGAAGATTTTTCTTGAAAGAGTAACAAACATACAATATCGAATATTATTACGTGTCTAGTCATCTTTACAAACTTTCACATTTATAATATAAGTAGTACAATAACTATAAATATTTACTATACCCTTATTATAAGAGTTATGCCATTTTATTTATAGTCTTGTTTGGGAAAGCTAAAACTATAATTTGTCCAAATATTATGACAACTATTTCCATAACTTAGGAATATACATTTAAGGGTAACTGATGTAGGCGGTAAACTAAGATATTACCTACGGTACGAGGCAGTTTTTATTTATGTTAGGTAAAATGAATATAGTTTGAAATATCAATGGTTCCATTTAAGTTGAGGGTTCAATTATGCTATACCGTGCCGGGTACGAACCGGGCACGAGCCGTGTCCGAGCCTCGTCCGTGCGACATGTTTATATTACACCGAGTGTGCGCCGAGTCCGTGGTGATTCGATACGGACGTAGTGTTGTGCAGTGGTTTTTCATTGAGGTATCACAAGTATTAATAATGGATTTTTCGGTATTGGAGATGGCAGCTATTGCCATTGCCGTTGATGAAGAGCAATCAAAAGCAAAAAGAAATATAAGAAAATGGGGCGTGCACCCTATTTGGAGAAAGCGCCGTTAAGAAGGAGATTTTTACCCGACTGCCCACAGCCAGGAGGGTAATGTTTTTGACGTGTATGTATGTATGTAGACTAAATTTCTAGGTTCCCTGCTACAGCCTGAACGGCTGGAAGGATTGTATACGTATTTGGTGTCGTTAGATTTGTCTTGATAGCGCGAGTGACACTGGGTACATAAGAAAATTAAAAAATCAAAATGGCGGATTTCGTACCCCATATTGTGAGGTAAAAAAAAAAATTAACCAAACCCATCGAGTGGGGTATCAAAATGAAGAGTTTTAAATAGCGATTCCAAATATATATATAACTTGCAGTTTCAATTTCAAATGAAAGATATTACGTCCAGTACATTTTTGAGCCTATTCGTTACAAACGTAATAAATAGGTACTTGTCTGTCCTCTTTATAATATTAGTATAAAAATATAGATAATATGAACAAAAATCAGCAAATTTAAATAAAACTAAATAATAACAAAATTAAATGATTAATCGAACTTTTATTGAATACTCGACTGCTATTTAAGCGGCGGCGGGCGGAGGCGCGGGCGCGGCGCGGGCGCGGCGCGGTGACGCGGGGGGCTCCCTATGTGAATGAAAAACACTAGACGGACTAACCATCAGCAACCTTAACCCGAAAAAACTATTGCATCAGCCACATGACCAAAATTCGTTAGAAGAGCTCCAACGTCTACGGGAACTTAATTTAATTAATTCAGTAAATTTCCCCAAGTTGTAAGAAGTACTATAAGCATTCTGCTTCNAGGTACTTGTCTGTCCTCTTTATAATATTAGTATAAAAGTATAGATAATATGAACAAAAATCAGTAAATTTAAATAAAACTAAATAATAACAAAATGAAATGATTAATCGAACTTTTATTGAATACTCGACTGCTATTTACGCGGAGGCGGAGGCGCGGGTGCGGCGCGGTGACGCGGGGGGCACTCTATGTGAATGAAAAACACTAGACGGACTAACCATCAGCAACCTTAACCCGAAAAAACTATTGCATCAGCCACATGACCAAAATTCGTTAGAAGAGCTCCAACGTCTACGGGAACTTAATTTAATTAATTCAGTAAATTTCCCCAAGTTGTAAGAAGTACTATAAGCATTCTGCTTCAACTGGGCCACTTATTTATAAAAAATAAACTAAAAAGTCTGAAATAAAAAAGTTATTATTAAAAAACAAAAAACACGACTGCAAAAAATAACCACAAACTAAAAAGGGAAAAACAAGCTCTATAATTTAGTGTAAAGAGTATACAGTACACCGTACATTATATTTTATTCGATACTTTCATAAACAAAAAATATATTTTAATGTATTAAAAATTTAATTTAAACGTTAGTAAAAAATAATGCAGGCGGGACAAACAAATTACTCAAATATTGACAGTAGTTTACTTTTCTACAAAAGGGTTCAAATAATGTTCTAAATACAGATTGTACTAGTTGTAGATTTGTTTGTCCCGCCTGCGTTAATTTTTACTAACGTTTAAATTACATTTTTAATACCATAAAATATATTTTTTGTTTATGAAAGTATCGAATAAAATAATGTACGGTGTACTGTATACTCTTTACACTAAATTATAGAGCTTGTTTTTCCCTTTTTATTTACTCTACGTAGAGATTTACTAGGTAGGTATGTAGGTACGCGTTGGTAGGTACTTATGATGACTCGCGTTCCGAACATTTGTATGAAGAAAGAAAGAAAAGAAAAGAAAAAGAAAGTAGGTAATGTTTGTTACGTGGTAATAACAAACTATTACCGTCATTATATCATTTTAGTTAGGTACCTACTTATAAGTAAACAAATAGCTATAAAAAACTATACTAAATTAACGATCTTCACTCACTTGTTTCATTTATTTCATTTCCTATCGCATTCCATATTGACATCTTGTACGTACCTACTTGGAATCTAAATATTTAAAGTTAGTCATATCATAAAGTACTAGGTACTTTCTAACACACACATTAATTTTTCATCGTCCATTATTAAAAAGACGTGGTTCCTCCCTAAAAATTTGTCGGTGACGGCTCGGTCCCGCCAAGGAAGAGCGTTTAAGTTACAACGAGTCGCAACCGTGCACGGGGCGGGACCGTGCATCGTCCGGGCACGGTCGGGGCACGGACGCCGCACGGTGTAGCATAAACACAAATAAACAGCTCCATATAAAATGTTCGTGGAGTTTTGAATCCGAGCCTCGTCCGAGCCCGGCTGGGGCTCGGCTCGTGCCCGACACGGTGTAGCATAATTGAACCCTAACCCCTTCTTTAAAAAACATTCGACAATCAAATAACTTCAACAAAAACAAAAGCATAAATTCCCTTCTCTCGTAGCCCCATCCAAAGAAATGGGCGTCGCGTTGACGATCCTCGTTCCCGGGGCAATGATAAGCGAATTAAATGAGATATCTCCTTGCCGGGACAACGTCGATACCGACCAGAATGAATTCCTCGTCGCGCGTAATTGTACAATGGTGTTGTGACGGAGTTACAGTAATTTCAGTTCGATACGATATTCAGATTTTAGGGGCTCTAGAACTATAGCCAACACACAATGAGGGAGTTCAGAATCCTACTGATTAAAACGCACCATGTTTCTTCTTTTAACAACCTCTATAAAAATAATAAACTAACTGATCATCCACACATCACACAGGGGTTGATTTTCTGTAGAATAAAAATAAACCTCGTATTAAAGAAATAGGTGTAGATGTGTCATACGTCTCACGGTATAATTAACAGATCTTGGACACGATAAAAGTCACGATGAATTTTATGATTAAATTATTGCGCAATTGTGGGTAGCAGTAAGCAGAAATCATTAGGTACCTACTTGTTTTTGGTAAATAAGAAACCATCACTTTCCTTTTCGCGATTGGTGAAGCACATCACATCTTCTGATAATAAAATCCACATATTTATATTTCTTCAGGAGTCCTATCTGTTCCAGGGCTGCGCTAATCCTTTCGAACAATCGCGCTGCCAAGATTCTAAGTCTGCATTCTCCATTCTTTCATTATTGAAGCTGATATCATTCATGTCATCATTATCGGTAGGGTGCCTGGTAGGGTGGAGTGAATTTTATTTTTTCTAAAATATTGAAGTTCCTGTATTATAAATCGATTACCTATAGTTCAAGAAGTATCAGTGTAAAATTTCAGTTGAATCAAGAAATGTTTTGAGGTGGCGCATTAAGGTTGAAGTTATGAAAAAAGGATCTTGAAAAAAATTTTTATTTTAGAAAAATTTTAAACATAAATTTGCTAAATATTTTACTTAAATATTGCTGAAATAGTAAATTAACTAAAAACTATGAAAATATGATATTTCACAGTCAATATTTAATCAACTTTAAAGACATAAAATCAACTTATCTCTCATCATCTATTAATCAATATTAATGAAACTTAAACAAAAAACAATCAATTTACTTGCTATTGTTATACTTTAATAAAGATAAAAACAAACTAAAAATTACAAATTTAACACATTTTTTTTTTATTCCGAGGAACAAAATTCGTAACTTCTATCGCAGTGCGCCACCTGAAAACATTGACGTAGACCACTAATTTTTTGCATGAGTAAAGCTTTCCTATAGGATCAACGATTTATAGTACAGGAGCTTTAAATTTTTGACTTTATTTTTTTTCGCTCCACCCTAGTGCCTGGGTTGAGGTGATCAGGTAGGTATTCGCTCCATGTAAAACACTAGTACTCAGCTGCATTAGTCTGGAAGCTGACTCCAACATAGTTGGCAAAACGCTAGGTATAGGATTTAGGTGATGATTCATGATAGGATTTTACAAATATCCTTGAATCGGAAATTCCTAATAATATGCTGTCTGGTATGTAAAACTATGACGTCACTCTTTATCACACGCAGACAGTTAATCCAAAAGTATAATAATATTTACCAAATATGCTTTCATTATCTTCCACGTGATTATCCTGCGTGTACCTGTGAAGGCCTTTTGCTAATATATTCAAAGGTTAATGTGACTACATTAAAAGTCGGTTTGTGTGTACGTCCAGAAGTTTTATTCTGATCGTGAGAAAATTATATCTTGACTGATGAAACCATTTTTTTGGATTTCCGTAATTTTGGCTTCATAGACAGTTTCTTTAGAATCTTTGGAAGTACATAAGTTTTTTTAAACAGTATCTGTAGAAGATTAAGACAAATTCCTCGCTGACTGACCGCAGTATGATTCCGATAGAGAAGAATGGTAGACTTTGGGGGAGGCCTTTGCTCAGACGTGAGACAATATAAGCTTAAGAAAAAATCTACTGAAAATTAATCACTTTATTAATTTGTATGTTCAATTATTTTAAATTTACTTTTAGACCAAGTGAATGCTGGTCAAAGTTACTAGTTGTCTAAACTTGATTTCAGTAACCATAACAACAGATAGAAAATTATGATACAAATCGCAGATTATCGAAACATTATCAAAACAATTAAACAAATAATAGCTTTCCTAAAATATATTGGCAATCGATTATTTTATAATACTTTATATTTATTTATTTTTATTTATATGTGTATCGATAAATAAATATTATTACTAATTTTACTGTCTCTAGATCCCTAAAAAACCAGCCAAGTGCGAGTAGGACTTGCACACGAAGGGTTCCGTCGACCTAAAAAGTAAGTAATCATTGTTTATGGCAAATGATGGTTTACAATATTATTTCTTATTTATTGATATCTTCAAAGATTTTATAATTAGAAATTATTGTCACCACATTGAATTATTACACCGTTGGGCAATAAAGGTACTTTATATCTTTGTAAATGCGAATGTTACTATGTCTGTCTGTCGGACGTGCTCTTACGCCAATTTATTTGGTACACAGATAGTCTAGAACCTGAGCAAGCATAGCCTACATTTTACATGGGTGTGCGAAATAGTTTGCTAAAGACATGCGCGTTGTGCGCACTTGTGCTCAGAATTTAGCTGCGGGCCGCCATCAAGTTTTGCAATAACTGTGACTAGAAGAAGGAGATCAAATAGATAGTCGGCGCATGTAAAACGCTGGTACTCAGTTACATGTTATTAGACTGGAACCGACACAATTATAATTAGAAAAGACTAAGCAGATAATGCAGCCAGATTCATTGAAAAAGTTTATTACACATAATATATTATCTCCACATTCAGCTACTTCCCCACAAAACCTAATAACTTCAAGTAGGTAGTTGCGAAAGTTTTGAGCTTTGAAGCGCTGGTAACGACTGTCTTTGATATTCATGGATCAAATTGGGGAACTACTTAGGAACACTGGATGTCTGAATATATTATTTCTGTGCTGCCAAATGGAGGTTGACAAAAATAAGGCCATGGAAAATGTACGTTTCAACTCAAGTTCTGAAATGCATGGATGAAAAGTCTGACTCTCCTGCTACACCCAAAAAATGGTGCACTTACTGATAGGCTCAATTGGATGAATAAATTCTTGAGAAAATCAGTAGTATCCCAAAGCGGATTAATAGGGTAGACGACGGTAAAAAATAAGTGAATTCATTTAGTCTATAATTTAGATTATCGCAAAATATTCGACACGTTATTTTTATTTTTAAAAATATATGAGTAACAACAAAGATAATGAGTATAAAAGTTCAGCAGTGGGGGTCCTGACGTTACGCCTATATAAAAATCGTACATAGGCGTGACGTCACGCTCAATTTCAACGGTCTACCGCTTCGTAATTATTTGTTTAAATGATAAACGAAAAAATACGTGTGCAATATTGTTTTATAATCTAAAAGACGGACTTATTCATTTTTTTTGTCGTCTAGCGTATTCTATTGGTGGTTCAAAAACTTTGATGGAGTCTGGGCCTAAGAAAAAAATAAGTTACAGTTGTCATGTTCTTTATATAACACTATGTGGATATATGGCTTTGGCTTACTCAAAACACGTGATACAAAAATATAAATCTACTAGTTTTCTGAGCATTGTCTGTCGTTGTACAGAATTTTGTTTAAAACACAGATTTACGACTACATTGTTTTGAAGACTGTCTGCATTACTTTATTCATGAAACGATGAGACAAACAGATAGCTGTTTTTATTATTATTATATGTAGAGCAGTGTAAGTTTTATTGCTCCAATGATTCTTTAGCTGCATTGTCTTTATTGTGAGTTAGCTTTGTATGATGAATTTTTTTTTTTACCATTTTTAGTATTTGTTGTTGTAGCGGCAACGGAAATACATCATTTGTGAAGATTTCAGCTTTCTAGCTATCACGGATTATGAGATATAGCCCGGAGACAGACAGACAGACAGACAACGGAATCTTAGTAATAGGGTCCCGTTTTACCCTTTGGGTATGGAACCCTAAAAATTTGTGTCGTTGGTAAACCTTGGTATTTGAGCTTATTTCATAAACAGTTGCTTATGTAATCGGTAGGTAAGAGTAAATGTTTATTTGAATATGTAGGTAACTGATTTCGTATTACCTACTTATTCGAACTTTGCTTTGGAAAAAAATTGTTTTAGGCACAGGCGACATCTGTCAACCTAACCGAATCTGTCAAATTTTACCAATCAAACATTAACCTACCGCCATTGTGATAAGGTTGAAAATCTATTGCAGAAATTTGACAGATTGTGGTAACATGATGTGCTGTCGTCTGTACATTATAACCTTCCTCTATTGTGATAAGGTTGAAAATCTATTGAAGAAATTTGACAGATTATCTGTACTTGTCTCAAATATAGTATTTATACCTTTGACTATTGAAGGTTTTAATCTATGATTAAGAGATGTAACAAAAATAATTCTTTCATTCAACAGTTACACGTATTGTATTCATTCAAATTATTTTTGTCACCAAAAGGGCCTTGAACGGTGAATGAGCGAAAGGGGAAAAACCAGACAGACAGTTATAGGAATAATTTATTAAATTTCCTTTGTAATTCATACTTATTAGATAAGAAGATTGTGAACGTATTTACCCCTTCACATCATAATGCTTTCAAATAATTGAAAGTATTAGCAATATTGCCTCCTTATTATTGGACTAAAAGTTAAAGTTATTTTCTGGCAAAGAGAAATTGACATAGAAATATGATAAAGACGAAACATTTTCTTGTTTGTTTGTACCCTAAAAGCTCGACTGATTCCCAAAATTCTTTCACAAGCGATTTTTGTCCAGATACGGGAAGAAGTTTCCCCGGGACGCGGGTGAAACCGCGGGCAAACAACGTGTAGTGCTACAAACGCGTAAAT
>NWSH02000006.1:9888856-9899760 GCA_002382865.2 Heliothis virescens | reverse complement strand
CGTGGTACACGAATGTTACCAGGACTTTGGCTGCCGAAGAATATTACAAGTAAGTTGTATAACATACCTTTAAACCTGCGTCGATACTCTTGCGCCATCCCATCTTGCAAGTTCTGCGTGTTGTGCTGCTGCTGCCGCTGCGGCTGCGGAGAAACTCAAGCGGCGAAAATATAGTGGCCTCGTTGGCAACTATATTTTCGAACCGTTTGGGGTTGAAACCCTCGGGTCGTGGGGTCCGAATGCCCACACTATTTTCAAAGAACTATCTAGGCGGCTGGTTNTGCCGAAGAATATTACAAGTAAGTTGTATAACATACCTTTAAACCTGCGTCGATACTCTTGCGCCATCCCATCTTGCAAGTTCTGCGTGTTGTGCTGCTGCTGCCGCTGCGGCTGCGGAGAAACTCAAGCGGCGAAAATATAGTGGCCTCGTTGGCAACTATATTTTCGAACCGTTTGGGGTTGAAACCCTCGGGTCGTGGGGTCCGAATGCCCACACTATTTTCAAAGAACTATCTAGGCGGCTGGTTGACGCTACCCGTGACCAAAAGGTTGGCTATTACCTAGGTCAAAGATTAAGCATTGCCATCCAGCGTGGCAATGCTGCCAGCCTTTTGGGCACGCTCCCAGTCGACAGCGATGGGGAGGAATTTTTTGTTTTTAGTTCTTAGTTTAAGTTTTTTTTTTGTAATAGTGTAAGTATGTTGTACATACCTTTGACCATAATTATCACCTCCGCCCATTGCCTATCTGCTTGTTCCTAAGTTGAGGTTGGCTTCCAGTCTCCAATACCAGTGTTTTAAATGGAGTGACTACCTATCTGACCTCCCCAGCCCAGTTACCTGGGCAACCTCATATCCCTTGGTAAGACTGGTTATCAGTCTTTCTGGCTTCTGACTACTTGCCGTAAAGACTGCTAATGCTGTTCAAATGACAGCCATTGCTAGGTTTATTATCTCATAAAAGGAAGAATGAGTGATAACTCATATTGGACCAAAAACATGAACGATCTGTTTATTGTTATTGAGTGCGCGATATATCCTTTCTCAGACTTTAGACTACAGTCATATAAATTGGTTCAGTAGTTTTTGCGTGAAAAACGCACAGATAACCAGAGTTACATTCGCATTTTTAATATTCGTAAAGACATTTGAATTATATACTAGTTATTCTTGGTTTATTGCCAAGCTCATCATTGTTGATAGTGATTTTTCAAAGAATTACTAAACAAGTAATTCAAATTCATCATGATAGGTTTATCTTTTAGATTAGTTTGGTTTTTCCAAACGATTCTAATTCTAAAACTTATATCAATATGTGTGTTTAAAACGTTAGAAATAGGCGATTAATTTAGTACCTTCTCCATTTGAGTGGGCACTTATCTAAAGGTAAAAAAATTTGATATGACTTTTAACACATAGTTATACAGTGTCAAAGTGAAGTTAATTTTGCCATATTACTGAACGAATTTTGGTATTTGTTCTGAAAAAGAAAGGCTCCATAGACAGTTCAGAAAACATATTTACTTCATAATATCACAACACTTAACAATATAAAATACTTCACAGTCAAAATAGCATAAATTTTGACTTGTTGTTATTTTGACATCCTCCGTGATTTGATCAAATCCCTTAGGGATTTGGCCAAGTCCCTGTTTTTTTCATATCACTGCGATATATAAATTTAAATAATGATTCAATTGATTAAGTAACTATTATTTACTTTATTGATTAAGTAACTGTTACTTTCTGTTACTTTAAAAAAAATCAAATCCAGAATGATTACCTTACTCGAATTGAGTACGTAATTAATTCACTCGTTCAAGTAATAATGGCTAATTGGATGATTTTTTATAATCAAGGTGCACTTGTACCAACTTGGAATTACATTTTTATCATAATGTTATCTAAAGAAATTATAAAAATAGTGTATAAAAGTCGTCATGCTTCGTTTCACACTGTAATGATATTGCTTATTGATTATAATTGATTTTCGGCGTAATTGATACAATGTCTAGGCTGAAAGAAATAATCTACACTATCACAGACTTGTAGAAAACTAGTTTTCACCAGCGGTTTCACCTGCTTCTCGTAGTCCGAACTACTCCGCGCAACCGGATACAAAGTGGCCTAAAGCCTTCCTAGATATACAGATCGAAATAATATATAGTAGACATATAGAAATGAGCTATATAACACTGAAAGATTTTTTCCAAATCGGGCCAGCAGTTCCTGAGATTAGCGCGTTCAAGTATACAAACAAACTCTTCAGCTTTAATAATAGTAGCGATTTAATTTTTTGACTACAATCTGATAATGAAGCAAAAATATACATACGAAAAATAATAATATTTTGCAATAAAAAACAACTACTTATAACACTTTGGACCTGGATTCGTAAGTCCGTGTCTCGGTTCGAGACTTGCTCGCGACTTAGGTTTCCATCATCAGACCCTGTCTTGATGACAATAAGACCACCTGACAAATAGGTATCATATTAACAAAAGTCTTCGAAAAATCGAATAACAAAGACAAAACCTCCTCTTTTTTAGCCGGTTAAAAAATACTTTTTTATCATAAACGCTCGACCAAGTCTAATTTCCAAAATAATTATGAAATAGAAGCTAAATTATATTGTAATCGAAGAAAAAGTATTAATCATAAAACATATCATTGAATAAAATTATCTTATTAATCTTCATAGACAGCTCTAAATATACAAATGCATTAGATAGCATGTACGATATAAAATTGAATACATATTAACACACTTGATTTTTATGCTCATAAAATGCTGTATCAAGTGTTCTGACCTTTCATTATCAGACAACCGCCACTGTTCACAAAAGATAATTATGATTATTACAGTTTATCTGATTACTACGATAAACCGGTGTTTAATTGTGACGAAATCAATTTATAATTCACACTTGTGGCATGAGAATGGATTTTTTTGATCTTAAAGACCCATTTACACATTGCTATTTCATTGCCCGTTGTTTGCCATTTGATTGCAGGAATATTTGACAGACGACCATTTACCTATTGTACGATTACGTTTACACAGTGCTAGTAGCATCTTGCTGCAATAAAATGGCAAGCAACGGGCAATGAAATCGCAATGTGTAAACGGGCCTTAATGTTACGAAATGATGCAATTTTTTATGGGTTACTAGATAAATTCTGTTTGTAGTTTTCTATATAAAATTTTCTGTAATTGGATTTTAGTCTAATAAAAAAAAAATACTTTGTTGTCCTAGTCCTAACAATTTTAATCTATAAGTACTAATTAAACAATGATGAAAAGTTTGTTTGTTTACTTTAAAACTCTAATCTTAGGAACGACTGATTCTTTTGCTGATTATGACTGATTATTTAGCTCATTTATCGAGGTAGGCTACAGGCTACTTTTTGTCATGGTGTCTGATACAGTGACAGCGGGATGTGAGCGGAACCGCAGGGAACGGGTGGTTATAAATATCTTAAGATTAAATAACTCCCTAATATTTATGTAAACAAATATATCATTAAATTAATATATTTTTTACTGTTATTTAAGCTACTTACTTTTACTTTGTTTTTAAACTTTTATTTCTACCTTTTTGTTTAACTTAAATATGTTCTCTGATTTATGTAATTGGCTTGTGAAGCCGTGTAAATCAAATAAATAAAAAAATAAATAAATATTATTAAACAAGAAATAATTACATCTTGCTTTCAAAATAAAAAAAATATCCGCAAACTACCTACAAAAATAAATAACACCCAATCAATTTGAAATATCTTTTAATCCATATCCTTATCCATCACAATTTCTGATGCCATTTAAATAAATTAAATTACCTTAATAACTGTCAGAATACGTTGCATTTTATTATTGTCAAGTTGATAACTTGTGGCTTATAATTAACCTACCTTAATCCATTCGTTCGATATCAAAATACCAAATACACTATCACATGTTACGTAGCCTTAGCGACAAATATTATGAGTCATGTCCCTATAACTATTTTTTCCTGAAAAAAAACTACATATTTAATGCTCATGTGATTTTAGATTTGATTATCGTGACGATTTAAAATTAATTTGTAAATATGATATGTTTTGATTCTGATAGAGTGTGTTAATATGTTTTGCTCTTAATCATAATTTGTATATACATTATATAATGTCAAAATAATTGCTTTGTAAGATGAAAGATTGCTTATTAGTATGAGGTCATAAAGTTTGTAGGTACCCATATTTTTGACAAAAAATACGACGTCCTTACTATGACTATTTTCGTTATACATTCGAAAATAATTCTGTCTGTCTGTTGAACTATCATGCCAAAGCTACAGAAGCGATTTGAATAAAATTGGCTACGTAGATTTCCTAACGCCTGAAAAAGGACATATATTGCATTGGTAGTGAAACCACGGGGAATAACTGGTTAAATATGAATTATACTGTATCAAAAAATATTTAACCATATTGATATTAACCTATCTAAGCCAAGGATTTAGTAAATAATTCATCAAACAGTATTTATATGTAGACTTGGAAAATGATAATGTGAAATATGTGGGCGTGGAAAATAACAGCTGACAGTGTATTTTGATAATGAAGTTTTGCCTACGATATTTTTTTGTGAATAATAATACAATATGAATCACTATACATATAAAAGAATCGTTGGTTAGATAGCCACACGGATCCTAATCTTAAGATTAAGCTACCGCTTAGCGCAGTCGGTTCGTGGGTGGGTGACCACTTATCATGAGAAATTTTGCGTTCTGAAGGCACGTTAAATTATACTATATAGCTAGGATGGTGTATCCTAGCTATCATGTGAACATATTTGGCAGTAGTAGTCAGAATTCATAAAGTCTGATCTGTATTTATTAGAAGCTCATTTTTTAACTCGTCATTGTGTGAGCCGATAGTTGTAATTTTTATGCTGAAATTCCGAAAGATATAATTCGATAGTATGAAAGCTCTGTTAGAAGGAGTATCATCACACATATTCGACTCATTTTACAAACACACGCACAGTATATGAGATTTATATTTATGAAACTTTTAGCGAACGTGTGCTGGGCAGAGGAGACGCTACTTGGGAGAACTGGGGATCCATCCAATGGCATTTAGTTGGCTGCCTGGCGTTGGCATGGTTCGTCGCTTTCTTGTGTGTTATCAAGGTAAGTAGTGGCAATTTTGCAGCCATCAAGCTTAAACATTTATTTTTAGGGTTCCGTACCCAAAAGGGTAAAACGGGACCCTATTACTAAGACTTCGTTGTTTGTCTGTCTCCAGGCTGTATTTCATAAACCGTGATAGCTAGAAAGCTGAAATTATAACTTTGTTATTCATACATTATTCATACATTTGAATCAAAAACAAAGTTATAATTTGTGGTTTATAAAAATGTTTGTATTTTGGCTAGTTACAAAAAATAATTTCTTATTCTTATATAACAAGAAATACTTAAAACTATAAGAATTTTGGGGGGATACACTGCCACAAACGTGATTTTTTGTATGCAACCTATCACAGAACTGTTTATGCGGCTTCTAGGCTGTTGAATACCAAACATTGTAAAATCACAGGAATTATATTCTGTCTAACTTCATCAACAAGCTCTCAGGCACTGACAGATCTGAGTAACTTCAAGGTTATTGACCTCAACAATCGACCTTGATCCTTTAAACTTGATCAGTCGACTTTTATCGAGTCACGAACCCCTTTATATTATTGGTTCAGTAAAGTTTGTTCTAAAGTTAATAGATTAATTTAGTTTGGTTTCTTTATTGGCTAATGTTTCTAGATACTAGTTATTTTTGCTGCTCTAATATCTTGTGAGACTTTCGCGCATCCTGATAATTAATGGGTCTTAAATGTTTTCAGAGTCCAGTATAAAAATCGGCATCGTCATAGATATCAATAGGTTCAGTGCCGTTCCTGTTCCATTTTCACCTAAAACCATACTAATAAACTACTCACAAACTCGGATCATTCTTAATCCCGACTTAATACTTATAAGTTGCTTAGTAATTTCTGAGAACAATAAGTGACTTACGAAAATGTTTTACATTGGTAATTTTATCGTAACACTAGCTTCCGCCAGCGGTTTCACCCGCGTTCCGTGGAAACTACTCCGCGCACCCAAATAAAAAGTAGCCTATAGCCTTTCTCGATAAATGGGCTATCTAACACTGAAATAATTTTTCAAATCGGACCAGTGGTTCCTGAGATTCGCGCGCAAACAAACTCTTCAGCTTTATAATATTTGTATAGATAAATACGTAAGCAACTAACGTAAGCAAAACTTATAGGTGTAAAGCCGACTTAGTATGAATTTCCTGAAAAATGTTCTTAATATTTCATTTGTTCCCAGGGTGTTCAATCTGCCGGCAAGGTAGTGTACTTCACCGCGCTATTCCCATACGTGATGTTGACTGCTCTCCTGGTCCGAGGAGTTACCTTAGAGGGGGCTGGTGAAGGTATCCTGTTCTATCTGTCACCTGATTGGGAAACCTTGCTGGATGCTCGCGTTTGGGGAGATGCTGCTTCACAGGTAAAATCAGGGTTTAATGTAAAAGGAATAAACTTTGTTCTCCTTTTTGTCTACATTGCTGCATAATATTGTTATATTCAGCAGTACTTAGTATCGTTTAATTTGATCTACTAAAACACTATTCCTTGGTATTAAAATGTTGAATGATTGTGAAATGGAGTATTTTACGTTCTTTTGATTATCAGATATTTTCATAAAATGCACGATACATAACGAGGGGTGAAAGGCTATTTGGTTTAAGCGACATTTTGGGCGATATTGAGTTATAACCATATTCGGAATCAGCAATTTTTTCTCCGACGAATGATGCCGGATTCATTTAAATCTATGAACTTTTTTGGCGCTTCAAACATCTCTATTTTTGGGTTGTTTCCAAAGTGACTGTGTATTATACGACGTCATTTTTCCATATTTTTTTCACTAATGTACTTGAACTATACAATGATTTAAAGAACCGAGGCATAAATCAGTAGCCCTGTCTCACATAAAAGATTCAATATCGGTTAAAGCGTTTTTCTTGTTTCTATTTTATATTGACATGTGACTTGAATCATTTTTATTTCCATATGTCCGTCAACAAAATACGACATGGAGTGTCGCTTCAGTCGCTTATTTTCTACCAATTGTAGTTAAGAAGTGACTTAGATCTTTTTACCGTTCCCTGAAAAAAAGTGGCTTAAGGCAATTTGTATTAAGCGACATTTATCTTCTTAATTTAAGGTCCGTTTTATAAAACGGTATATATGGTATAAGCATCAACACCTCGACATTTTCAAATTCATCTAAATTAAGTTTACTCCGTTCCAACAGCTGATTTTTTTTCCGAAATTTTAAACTTTAAATGGCTCTCCTGTAAAATTGCTAAAATGTCGCTTAAACCAAATGGCCTTTCACCCCTCGATAATATTTTGATTGAATATTTTCTATTTACGACAGTTTATACAACAAAGTAGGAAAGTATGCATGCCCCTTTCAAACAAAATGCTCTGTGCACACAAATTGTCAAACAGTTTATACGTATTAAAACCTTTCAGTTAATCAATAACCTAAACATCAAATCAGCCTCACATAATTCGCTTCGATAAAAATGTTGCGCAAAAATGTTAACTCAAAAACTTATCGGCTTTCAGTAGAAATAGTTCAAAGCGATCCCTAAATAAAAGTTATAGGGATTACCATTAAACTCCAAAGACTTTGGCAACAAACGTAAAAAGAATCGGTCCATCGGAAACATTTTTGTCAGTAATGGCGGCCATTATTTCATGAATAAATAAATGCGGCGCCTAATTATCTGGAAAAGTTAGGGGAACGGTAATTTATATTTTTTTCCAGGCCACAGACTTTCGAATTTCTTAATTAAAAAGTTTTTAGACCGTTCCGAACAGTTTTTGGTGTTTCCATAATTATTTTTATAATGCGCTGCTTTTTGGAACTTTGTTGTTTGTAAACTTAAACAATTATTTTACCATCAGATTTTCAGTAATGTTTTATAGTACCCAGTCTTTACTCAGACATTTTTTTATAATTTAAATATTATGTGAGGCTGTCACATAAATTAGCATGCAATGTAAAAGTATAAAATTTTAATGAATACAAAGTGCATTTGAATAATTCTTGTAAAAGAGGATACTGTTGGTTACCAGGAAATGAAAAGGTAACAATAGTGTGAAAATTAGAACATGTAAATTCAATTTAGCACTCTCTGAAAACATAAAACTATTATGCGTTTGTTTCATATCTTTTTGTAGTTTTGTAAAAATCCTGCTATTGTTTTAACTAGAATTTAGTATTTATAAAATAACAATACTAATACAATAAAAACAAGAATGTTTCACATTTTAGATTTTTTAGGAATCTTAAGCTGAGTATACATTCATCATTATACATTCGTTAATATTTTACAATATTTTCGTACTTATATTATTTTCCCCATCAACCACTACATCACCTAACTCTATTGTCCTAACATTAAGATCTTTATTTATCTTCGTCATTATTTTATCGTATACTTTAAACTTATCTTCTTCTTTTCTTTCATCTTCTAGATCTTCTATTCCTTCGGTGTGGCTTGCGGGTCCCTCGTCACCTTAGCCTCGTACAACAAGTTCAATAACAACTGTCACTTTGATGCCGTCTTCGTCAGTTTTGCTAACTTCCTCACGTCTATCTACGCTGGGTTCGCTATATTCTCCGTGTTGGGCTTCCAGGCTCAGCGAATGGGTGTGAGCATTGATAGTAAGTTTATTTTTGTTATTTGTTTTTTTTTCTTTTTAGGAATTTAAACGATACGAATTTTTCCCTAACTCAAATGTAACATTTACTTAATAAAAAATAATGCCATCTTATTATTTCGATATTCAAATTTAGTAAGTGATGTATTTACCATAGTTACCTGTTATTATTTAACTAAAGCCTATGCATAGAATACATTATATAAAACCTCACGCCATGGGTAAATATTTGTTAGGTATCTCTTAGTGATGATGATGATGATGGCGTCCTAGCCGATTGTCGGCCACGGTGGCTCTTCTCATATAAGGAGATCAGCCACCTGCGCAGGATATATTATTATTCTATTCCCTCACTCGCATAACCCGATGGGACGACAATCCGACACGACCGGAGAGAGACTAGGCGCAGGACCGACATTAACGTGCTCTCCGATGCACGGGTGAATCAATCACCAACTTCCAACTGCGGGCTGCTTTGTGAAAGTTTCTTAAACCCACAAAGCGATTTCCGTCCCGGGAATCGAACCCGAGACCTCGTGCACGGCAGTCGGCTATGCGATAACTAGACCAACGAATCTCTTAGTACAACTACCCAGGCTCATCAACACACTAACATCCATAAGTCGATAACATCACATGAGTGAACCAAAAATCCAGCCAAATAACGTACATCTTTCAACGAGCCGCTAACACAACAGAACATCCAAAACAAAATCCGAATCCCCCGAAGTACGCATTAAACACAAGTCAAAATTCTATGAAAAATCCGGCAATCTCCGTGTTAGCGATTAGCTCAAGTTGATTAATCCACTTGCAACGCCGTGAGTGCAAACATACACGAGAAGCGCAAACAGTGCGATACACTGAAACCTGCTTAAATATTCAACTGTACTGTGCACTGTACAGTGGGCAGATTAATTTATTGCTTTATTGTTTTGTATCGCAAATAAGCGCACAGTAGATCGACGCCATACAAGCGTTGGGACATAGGCTATTTAAATATCCAAATGTCAATTTTTGAAAAACGAGTTATGCCATCGTATTTGTCTTCTTATTAGCTATTAAAAATGTTCCTAGCATTTTCCGATTGGACTCTTACATCAAGAGCTATAGTGCAAAATGTGATTTATTTGTATGGAAAGTGACTTAAAAACTGATGTATCTCCAGATTCCCTTCGCCTTTCGACTTGATTTTTTTATATGGTAATAAGACATATATTTACCACATTTTCTTCAAACAAACATGGTGCAACAAATGTGCCCGTTTTGAGATACAAGTATTGACCGATTTTTGTAATATCATCCACATATAAGTTATTACTTTTACATATTTAATCTCTAAATCTCACTTCAGTGGTGACTCACTGATATGGTCAGGTCATAACTCGTCGGTGCACCGATAACAGATTACAGGTAAATATTTTATTGCACTCTTAATATATAAGTTATATCAGCAGTTTTGGCTGGATCTTGAAAGAACCTTCTAGCTGAGTTTCCGTTGTTTGTCGTCCCACTGCCTTGTTTTACAACGTCTAATAATAAACCAGTTTCTTTTCTGAANGACATATATTTACCACATTTTCTTCAAACAAACATGGTGCAACAAATGTGCCCGTTTTGAGATACAAGTATTGACCGATTTTTGTAATATCATCCACATATAAGTTATTACTTTTACATATTTTATCTCTAAATCTCACTTCAGTGGTGACTCACTGATATGGTCAGGTCATAACTCGTCGGTGCACCGATAACAGATTACAGGTAAATATTTTATTGCACTCTTAATATATAAGTTATATCAGCAGTTTTGGCTGGATCTTGAAAGAACCTTCTAGCTGAGTTTCCGTTGTTTGTCGTCCCACTGCCTTGTTTCACAACATCTAATAATAAACCAGTTTCTTTTCTGAATCTGTCTTGATGGTTCTTTTTTCTTTCATCTACAGATTTTTTTGCATCGTCTCCTCTTGATTGCCAGGATTTAAGGTCTAATCTATATGCTATACGAAGCAAACATTC
The DNA here is from genome assembly GCA_002382865.2 of Heliothis virescens. Classification (NCBI taxonomy): domain Eukaryota; kingdom Metazoa; phylum Arthropoda; class Insecta; order Lepidoptera; family Noctuidae; genus Heliothis; species Heliothis virescens. The sequence continues at coordinate 9,888,955 of NWSH02000006.1, read as the reverse complement.
CATGGCACGGATCCTTGCATGAAGTCCACTTCCTTGCTTCGTCCACTGGTTTCTTCTGAACCAATTCTATATTGTTCATTTCCTTCGGACGCGCCTTAC
>NWSH02000006.1:9851652-9862874 GCA_002382865.2 Heliothis virescens | reverse complement strand
TAGCAGAAGCTATTTAAACAATATTGTAAAGGCCTTTATATCTGATTAACCCTTCAATAGTTATTAGATCAACTTGTAATGAGGAATCCGTTTGTCACGTACTTGTACACGCACCAGATAATCGTTTGATAACATAATGGCAACAATTATCTTCAATTAATCTAATTGATTAATAGTGTGCGTGCTTTGACTGTGTTGTAATATTCTATTAAGGAATTTAGTTTACAACGATGTCTTATGGTGCTAGTATGTGGAAGCGTGATTAAGTGAAAGTCCTTGAATATATGTGTCTATACGGGTTCAAATATGAACTAGCTTCCGAGTAGATGAAGACTTAAAAAGTACCNCTCTTAATCAACAACAATATTTATTATTTATTTGGATAAAGATTAATATTATTACGTTGATACAACTCTTAACAAATAATGCATTCATTTCCACCAAAGATTACCATAAAAACGGTTCTAGAGAGTTAATCTTAAAAGATAGACATATACTGTCGTGGACATTTTTTTAGCTCATTTCAAGAGGAATAATTCTTTCGTACATATATTTTTGGTATCTTGAACCGTTTTCGCAGCGCACGCAACGAAAGCCCTCAAGGATGAATAATCTTTCCCGTTTTTTCCACATTTTCCCTTATTTCTTCGCTCCTAATAGTTGCAGCGTGATGTTATATAGCCTAAAGCCTTCCTCGATAAATGGGCTATCTAACACTGAAAGAATTTTTCAAATCGGACCAGTAGTTCCTGAGATTAGCGCGTTCAAACAAACAAACAAACAAACAAACTCTTCAGCTTTATAATATTAGTATAGATTACGAAAATTTGTGAGGACGTATTTATGTGTGTATGTTTACAAATCTTTCAAACTACTTGACGGATTTTAATGAAACTTCGCAGTAACATAGCTTTCATATCCGATTAACATATTAGGCTACTTTTAGGGTGCGGGAGGTAATTACCTCGAGAAGCGGGTGAAATCTCTAGCAGAAGCTATTTAAACAATATTGTAAAGGCCTTTATATCTGATTAAGAGCTCTAGCACACTGCAGATTTTTTCATCGGCCGATAGTTTGATCGGTCGTTTGAAATGTACGGAGATGTATGGGAGCGCGCACATTGAGCAGACTTTATCGGCCCGACTAAAAAGTTTGACCGATTGGCCAATCAAATAGTCGGCCAACTATCGGTCGAAGGCTTGAACAGTATGAAAATCTTCTGCGCGCGCATACTCAACTAGTCGGCCGATAGTTTGGTCTATAAGCTGCCAGTTTTAAATTATTGAAAGTATATTTTTATTCATAAACTATTTCCATACTGCTCATAATTGTACATAATTCAGGTGAAAAACAAGGATGGCATCCTCTTGCTCGGCATAAAAACCAAGAAGGAGTTTTATTGGAGTATTCTTGTCCTCAGACTATGGTCGTCTGCATTGAGTAGAATGCCTTACAATGTTGTAGTCAAAACACTTAATCAGTCGAAAGTAATTTCTTATAGCAGAATCAGTCACACGCAGTTTTAAGCGCACACTTTTGACGTTCTGCTCAATTGAGCAGGTTCAAAGTGATTTCATTAACTGATTGATACAAAAATTATGTTGACTGATTATATCAGTCAAAACACTCAAAGTTGAGAAGATAATAAAATTGACAAAATACGCGCCTGTCAAGGTTCTTATTATAACCCAAAATATTAAATACAAAGACAAATAATGTTTTGGTTTCAGTAGAATTCGATCGCAATAATTGGTTTAATTGACAAAGATTCTATGGCTATCTAAGCTACACCTCTTATGCCCACCATATTTATCATGGTTCCGTATTGGTCTAGAAATGAATAGATAGTCCGTTGCTAAAATTCAATTCCTTGCAGTTTTTTCATCTATGTACTCTTAGCTGTTGCATGACCATAGAAAACAACTCTAAAAACCATTTAAATTTTGGGGTTGATTAAAATACTGTTTAGAATCGCTATACTTACCTAATGGAATCTTAGCCTGTATCAACTACTAGCCGTTTTCCCGCGGTTTCACTAACGTCCCGTGAGAATTACTGCCCGTACCCGAATTAAATATGTATAAACTATGTCACTCGTGGATAATGTAGCTTTCGAATGGTGAAATAATTTTTAAAATCGGTTCATTACTTCCAGAGATTATCGCCTACAAACAAACTTACAAATTTATAGATTTAGCTAGAAACTGATTGTTTCTAAGAGCTCATACTAATCTTATAAATGTATAAGTTTGATATTTGTTACATGTTAAAACTGAAACGACTGGATCAATTCGGATGACATTGGATATGGATAGCCTGAAATAGCCTGAAACCCACAGAGAATTTTTATTAATTTAGGATCTCCAACAAAAGACATAAACAATGGGTATGTTGTTAGTGTACTCCTTCACTATAGGAGACCACAGCATGCACAATAAATCCATGTATATCCATTAAGTAGAATCCATGAAGTCGAGTAAACGCGGACAAAGCCGCTGGCAAAAGCCAGTAGGATTATACTATAACCAGTTAATAGACGCTTGGACTGGTTGAGAGTTTTGACTGTAACATACGGCTGTCATACATACAGCGCCGTCATTCTGAAAAACCGGCCAAGTGCTAGTTGGGCTCGCGCATGAAGGATTCCGTCAATTATCTATGAAAAATACATGTACCTATTATCCATGAGTAGCCAAACTACAAAAAATTTTCGGTAACAAACAAAGAATTACTTTGTTTTTCGTACAAATATATAAATAAAAATGTTATAATTATATATTTGTATGAAAAACAAAGTAATTCTTTGCTTGTTATCGAAAAATGTTTGTAGTTTGGCTACTAATAACAATGTTATATTTTTTTTTTCCGTTTTTTTTTCCGTCAAAGTATATCTCAAAAACTGCTGATTGTATATCGGTCAAAGCTATTTTCGTTGATATTTTTCCATAACATATACTTTTTTTAGATTTATAAACCTTGTAGTTTACCTTTTTTAGTATAAAAATCGTAAAACTGAAAATATAACACATTCTGCTAAGTTTTGATTGTGTAGTCTTAATAGTTTCGGAATAAAGTGACATACGGACGGACAGACAGACATGACGAATTTATGAGGGTTCGTTTTTGACATTTGGCTACTGAACCCTAAAAAGGCAAAACTAAAGTTTTGTTGATTTTGACAAAATTATGTTAAGAAGAAGGTTTTATACTTATAGTTATTCTTCTTTATGTTGCTAGACAACAACTTGTTGACTGACAGAAATGTGAAAAATATATGAACTAACATAGAATATACACGTTAATAAAATATGTTGGCCATCTAAACATTCTATTTATTTCAAAGAAATAAAGATAAACTAGTTATTTCTAAACTATGCCAGTTTAATTTGTGTAGTACATACATGCATATAAGATATAATATAAACATATTATATTTTTATAAGTTTGGCTGTTTATTTTCAACATTTAATAAAAATAACAACAATATCTTTTAAAAGCACATGTTTGTAGAACAAATAACACTTTTCTGATGTAAAAGGAGAAAGAATATCGCTGAAAAAGCACTTGTATACAATATTTTTTTTTAAATATATGTTTTCGCAGTTGCCTAGATGCTCTAGTGGGAGCCAATCGTGACTACTGTGCACGGGGTCTTGGGTTTGATTCCCGGGTCTAGATCACTTTGTGGGATTAAAGTAGCTTCCGTAAAGGAGTCANTAAGAAGAAGGTTTTATACTTATAGTTATTCTTCTTTATGTTGCTAGACAACAACTTGTTGACTGTCAGAAATGTGAAAAATATATGAATTAACATAGAACATACACGTTAATAAAATATGTTGACCATCTAAACATTCTATTTCAAAGAAATAAAGATAAACTAGTTATTTCCAAACTATGCCAGTTTAATTTGTGTAGTACATACATACATATAAGATACAATATAAACATATATTTTTATAAGTTTGGCTGTTTATTTTCAACATTTAATAAAAATAACAACAATATCTTTTAAAAGCACATGTTTGTAGAACAAATAACACTTTTCTGATGTAAAAGGAGAAAGAATATCGCTGAAAAAGCACTTGTATACAATATTTTTTTTTAAATATATGTTTTCGCAGTTGCCTAGATGCTCTAGTGGGAGCCAATCGTGACTACTGTGCACGGGGTCTTGGGTTTGATTCCCGGGTCTAGATCACTTTGTGGGATTAAAGTAGCTTCCGTAAAGGAGTCACTCTACAGGAGACACTAGGAGGGCACGTGAATGTTGATCCCGAGCAGCTTTCAAATCTGTAAAATTAAATTTTGGGCCACATATTAGACGATGTATGATCAAAATACATTCAAAAAAATCGTAAGAACTTCTACTCAAATAGATTTTACGTGTAGTTTTTACTACAATATGAATAAGTAATATTTATATCCGATTATCAGGTCATCTCACTTCTAATTTACCAAAAACTTACCGATGGAAAGTCAATAGTTCGTAGTCTGTTTCATTTCATGATGAACGGGATTTGCACCCGGGAACGATACAGGGCATTGTAGCACAGAGTTCACACAATTGCTTTTTGTTGATCTGAATAGAATTCGTGCACTAAAACTATAGAATTACCTATTGTAAAAATATTACGCTATATCCCGTAAATTCTGAAAAAAATATCAGACTTTTATACAATCAACATTCGAACAAGTTAACTTGTCAATTAATACAACGTCAGACCCTATAAGTAATGTACTACATAATTTAGCTAAGTAAAACGATCACCAAGGAAACCAAATAACAGATTTTGTCACATGCCAAAAAAGCAAAACTGAGAGTACATAATTTATCTCTTTCCCAGATCTTTTTTCAAGCATACGATAGAAAAGGACGAAAGAAATAACTAAATTGTTATTTTAGTCTTGAACTCCACCGCTGCTTCAAAATTCTTGGTCTTGAAATATCATGCAGTGATACCAGCCGATAATAAAAAATACCAATGATGATTTGCGATGCCTCTATGTTATAATAATTACAATATTACACACAATATCATCATAATGACGTCAAATTTAAGAGAAAATACCATTTGCACGTGATAAACTTTTGTGTAATAAAGGGTATTGTGTGCATCAATATACTTTTCAATTACAAAATGAAAGTTTTTGTCCAAATGTGTTTCATTTTGCGGGCTGATATTACACTATCTTATTCCATTAAATTCGGGAAAATTCAATTGATTGGTATACAATCGGCCGACTGTTGGCTAGATGTGCGCACCCACCACCAACCAGACTAAATAGTTGGTGTAGTGTGCGCGGTATCCAAACTGCCCGATCAAACTGTCGGCCGATCGAAAATCTGCAGTGTGCTAGAGCTCTAACCCTTCAATAGTTATTAGATCAACTTCTAATGAGTAATCCGTTTGTCACGTACTTGTACACGCACAAGTTAATCGTTTGATAACATAATGGCAACAATTATCTCTAATAAATCTAATTGATTAATAGTGTGCGTGCTTTGACTATGTTGTAATATTCTATTAAGGAATTTAATTACTTTACGACGATGTCTTATGGTTCTAGTATGTGGAAGCGTGATTAAGTGAAAGTCCTTGAATATACTCTCTGTCAAGAAAGTAGCGGGAAAAGATTAATAATACACAAACTGTTTTTTATTCATCCAAAATTATTTTATCACCTTCAAAATATGCTCCTTTAGAAACGATACACTTACGCCAACGAATAATCCAATCATCAAAACATTTTTTAAACGCTGTTTCCGGAATTGAGGTCAGTTCTCGCCGCGAATTCTCTTTTATGTCTTCTACCGATTGAAAAAGGGTGCCACGAAGTGGTAATTTGAGTTTAGGAAAAAGAAAAAAGTCGGCTGGAGCCATATCTGATGAATATGGTGGTTGCTCGATGGTATTTGTTGAGTGTTTGGTTAAAAATTCGTTCACAATGATGGCCTTGTGCGAAGGTGCATTATCATGGTGCAAAATCCAAGAATTTTTTTTCCACAAATCTGGCCTTTTTCGTCGGATTTGCTCTCTTAAACGCCGCATAACACTCAAATAATATTCCTTATTTACCGTTTGACCTTCCGGCAAGAATTCCGAGTGCACAACACCGCGATAGTCAAAGAAAACAGTCAACATGACTTTGACTTTTGAACGACTTTGGCGTGGATTTTTCGGTTTCGGTTCAGTTGGAAGGCGCCACTCCGAAGCTTGTCGACTAGTTTGCATGTTAAACTCGTAAACCCACGTCTCGTCACCAGTAACAATGCGTTTCATGAATGTTGGCTCGGAATTGACTCGTTCTAGCATGTCCTGAGCGACTCTCATGCGATTGAGTTTTTGGAAAAAAATCAGGTCTTTTGGGACTAGCCGAGCGGCAACATGTTTCATACCCAAATTATTAGTTAAAATGGTACGGATCGACTCGTGAGATACAGAAAGTTCGGTGGCTATCTCTCTCAAAGTTGAATGAGGATTTTCAGTCACTATTTCCTTCACTTTTGCGATGTTAACTTCAGTTGCAGACGTTGATGGCCTACCAGAGCGAGGCAAATCTTCCATCACATCTTGACCGCTTTTGAACGCTTTGTACCACTCATAAGCACGAGTTTTTGATAAAGTCGATTCACCGTAAGCCTTCTGTAACATTTTCAGTGACTCCGAACACGAAATTCTATTGGCAATGCAAAATTTAAGACAAACTTTTTGTTCGATGTTCTTGTCCATTATGAAATTAATACACACTAGATTTATGATATAACTAAAAATAGCACTGTATTTAATGTAAACAACAGATGCAACTCAAACTCCGCGCCAAAATGGAAAACAGTTGTGCCAATCTAACAACAACAAAAAAAAACAAAAATTTGAATTTGGAACCATAAATAAATAATCCATTCCCGATTCTTTTCTGACTGAATGTATGTGTCTACACGGGTTCAAATATGAACCAACTTTCGAGTAGATGAAGACTTAAAAAGTATTTGAAAATTCTTAATTAGGTCATGATTCCTGATTGCAATTTTTCTACCCGCATTTTGCGTCGCACTTTTTTTCTTGTCGGTATTTTTCTTATAACGGTAAAGGGTATCTCACATGCGCTTATGAATAATAATTAATTTGTAACATGATTGAAAAAAAAGATTTCTCCTGCTCTTTTCGTCATCATCATCATCAACATTCCTGTCATTGGTTGTCCACTTTTGAACATTCATTGTGCAACAGTAGACAACCATACCAATATAACCATACCTTAGGCCATTGATTTTCAAAAGAACTGGTTACAACTTGCCCATGTCCACTGCTAATTGCTTGCTTTTTCAGCCACCATGAGTTGTAAAAATCATCTTCATCATCTTTCTGCTCTTATCCCAATTTATATAGGGTCGCGTCGGCGCGAAATGTCATTTTCTTCCATACTCTTCTAACTGCCATCATCTCACAAGTAACATTCTTCCTAGCCATATCGACGTGAGTTGTAAAAATATACCTATGTTTTTGTGCAGGCTATCCTGGTGTTCATCTTCAATGATTGGACGCCTCCGTCCTACGAAGGCTACGAGTTCCCGCTATTCGCTGACCTATTGGGCTGGGCTGTCGGCCTATCGACTCTAGTTCTGTTCCCCGTTGGTGTAGGATGGGCCTGGTACCATGGATACGTGAGTATTTTTATACCTGGTCGCTTAAGATCTTTTTGATATTTCGTATTAAGACAATCTTTTACTTTTGTATATGTAAAAAAGACAGTTTTTTCATTTCATTAAACTGACTGTATAGACGCCAGCATGTCAACCTACCCGAGTCAAATTTTAGCAATCGAACATTAATCTTCCACTATTGTGATAAGGTTGAAATCAATTGACGAAATTTTACACATTGAGGTAAGTGATTCGCTGGCGCCTGTACTTTTAGCACAATGCAATTTTTTGTGAAGGTAGTCTTATATTACGGGAGTATTTTTTTTATAATTTTATTAAAAAAACAGTTCAATATTATTTTTTTATTCCCCAGCGCGGCAAAGAGCTGTTCACACCAACAGCCGCTTGGCAGCCAGCGAACAAGGCTCTTATAGCCCCAAGGTCAGACTCCATCATGACCATGGACTCCTTACACCAGGGCCCATACGACAACGTCGGCTACATTATGTGATTACGTCGTAATAATTCAAAACTATTACGAGTATCTAGTCAAGTGTTTGGTTGTACGCGACCGAACTCAAGCTATCGTTAGGTTTAAAGCACACTGCGGATGAGATGCTGAAAATGTAATTTATAGCATTGGCATATTTTTTGTACTGTAAAAATCTAAAAAAGTGAAGAAAGATGACGAAATTAGGGATTTTTTTAATCAATTTTTTTTAATTAGTTGTAGCCAAAGTCAAAGTCAAAGATTTATTTGCAGATAAATATGGTTACAAGAGTTATTAAGTAGCTAGCTAGCTTTATTAATATGCTATGAAATAAGCCAGAATGCATAGTTACTGACTCAAATAGCATGCATAGCTGTGATACAGATCGCATGAAAGATCGATTTTTAGCTGGCGTGTGTTTTGAGCAAAATAGATGTATGAAGCTTTGAGCAAGGTTGTAGTGAAAATGTGTTGTGTGTAATGGATCTGAAAGGATTCGTATTGTTTAATCATTGTAATCATATGCAGTAACTAATACTTAGTTGCGATACGAAAAGACTCTTTCAAGCGGCTAAAATGACTTAGAAAGATTATTTTTTATGGAACTATAAAAAATGTACAATATTAATGTACTTTGTTGCTGTCGCAATTGTGGTGGTTTTCTAAAGCGTGTTCGTTTCTATCTTTAGAGTAGAGAAAAAATATAAAATGCCAAAATTAAATTTCCAAAGCATGTTTAAAATAGGCATTTGCTAATAGAGAGCCAATAACATGACTAATGAAAAAATTTGATGCGTTAAAAAAATGCCTAGCTTTTGGTGTGGTGCCAAATTAAAAATAATAAGTATACTTTTAAATATATTTCTAATTAAATTAAGCAATTATAAACTTATCAGTAGTTTAGTAGGAAAACAATAATTTAATTGTGAATTACAAGCATAATTTAGTTCTTGATAGTTTTTAAATTATAAGTAGGTACATACATAATGTATCAAGGGAAATAATTATTTCAGGCGTAAAGAACTTTTTTGTAAAATAATAATAAGTAATTGCTATTTTACGTAAGTGAAACTTCAGCCAGAATATAAATTCGTCTTAACTGAAAAGATTTTGTACCAAATCTACACATTGTAGGTAAATATAATATCTGGACAGGGTTAAAATCTGATGTATTGTTGGTAACTGATTGAAAAGTAAACAATAAAGAGATTTAAAAACAAAGAGTATTTTTCACTTCACGAATTTAGCTATGCAGAAATATTTCACTCACCTCACCGAAGATTTCCAGCTTGACCACGCTTTAAAAAGGTAATGAAACTATATTCACTTTCTATTATTCATCAAATTCGAATCCATTCTCCCCACACTCAAAAAACCACTCAGCAATTCCCAAAAGAGATAACTGGACAACATAAAACAAAAACAAGTACAAACAAACAAATAACAGCTAAAAACCAAAACAACATTGTCTCAGTTTGACAAGGCAGTGAACTTATCAAAGGCATCGGTAGACTACATGAAAAATCACTCAAACTGTACTGAGACGAAGTTTTATAAAGAAAAAATGCGTCAACGACAATCCAGCTAAATAAAGATAGACGACTTCTTGAAAATCGAGACGGCGTTTAAGATTCATTGAAACATTTCTGAGGAAAAACGTTGACACTTGATTTAATGGCGACTAGCGCCTCATTTAAGTTTTAAGAAACTTATAAAAAGCCGCGCGGTACCTGAAAGTTGATGATTGATACACTTGATTGATATCGGAGAGCACGTTATGTCGGGCCTACGCCTGATCCCTCTCTGTCCCATTGGGCGAGTGAGGGAATAGAGTACAAAGAGTGCACCCGTGTCTGCACTAATGCTTGTGCACTACAATTTTTCCTGTGCCAGCTGCGCAGGACTCAGGTGGCTGATCTCCTGAGAGAAACCGTCATGGCCGGTAATCGGTCTGAACCATTATTAGGTACTATTAATGGTGACTATAAAGTTGTTATTTATTCAGCCAGAAATTATTCTGTTATAAAGAAAACTTTATAATCGTCTAGAATAGTGGAACAACTCTGATTTCTCCAAAAGTGAAGGCAAAAATACGTCATGATATGGACCCATCGCCTGTTTGATCGGGCACCGTAATTGGTTTTTCAAACATTCGCAGAGAGCTTTATGTCTGATTTTGAGAATATAGCAGATAAAGCGCAAAGAACAAAATAAATATAAAATATTTTTAATTAAACGGTATTGGAGTATTTTTTACTTTACATCACGTTAAGATGATGAATAACGATATGATGCGGTATATATGACACGTATAATTTTTTGAACATAATATTATATTTTGATAGTAATTATTTATATTGAAAACTCATTGCGAAAAAACGAATAATAATATATATAACATTATTTATAATGCAATAATAATAAATAAATGTCTGCTTATTTTTTATTATGTTTATTCTTTTCATTAAATCACTGTCGAGTCCTTCTATAAGATATTATTTTTAACCTTATTTACCTAACTGTACCTAAGTGGTTCAGGATAAATACAATACCTATCGAGATGTAACTCCAATCAGTGTTATCAGTAGCCACCAGTCGTGGAAACTATTACTGAATTAAACCAGTTCTTTCTGGGAGGTTGCATCTTTAATTAAACTTCAAGCCGACAAATCCCAAAGGCATCTATTGGGGGCGTGTATATAGGAATCATATTTAGGATACGGCATTTTGCGTTACATTTCAATTTTTGTTTAAGTTTTTCTGGATTTTATGGTAAATAGTCTGAAATCACCAATATTGATTATTGGTGATTTCCTATGCGAGAAATACCTTCTACCAGATTAATAATTTTTCTAGCTTACCACCGTGACTATGCCCTCAACTTTCCTTATATTTTTGAGCTATCCCAAAAGACAGAGCTCGCTATGTGTCCAGAAATTTCGGGGATTCCAAAGGAAAGACGATAATTTGGTATTATAAATTGTAATGCCTCAGACTCGTACAGGGGTCGTAGCCGGAATGACTTTCAAAAAGTCAAGGACAGAGGTACAATACTTAGCAACTAATTATATCTAATTGTGGGGACG